>OY796891.1:43391532-43544444 GCA_963680785.1 Diplosoma virens
CAAATAAAAAGTTGCTTCATTACAAAAAACAAGACGTAAAAAAAAGGGTGTCATCACCTTCCCCTTCTCCAGCATTGACTGACAGAATGTCCTTTGCATCTTTTGTCATCAAGTAGGCTAAATGCTTGGATGGGACTTAGTTTGTATGGTTTTATATGTAATCGTCTTTTTAACACATGCCTGACAATAGTATGTAGAATCTCAAGCTGACAACTTGCTCAATGTGTAGACTTACACAAGCTGTTCTCAAATGCATAATGAATTCTCTCCACCTGCTCCTCTGCAGCATGTTGTCTTCCAAAACTCTTTCTTTGCACAGGCATTCAGTCTCTTTAAACTGTCTCACTCACTGTCAAATGCTCTCATGATGGGGCAGATCAATGTTGAATTCTGTTCTAAAAGCATGCTAAATCATGACAATGGTGTTTGTTTTTGCAAACTCAAGCATGCAAAATGCCTGCTGCTTAGGAGTTGCCATTGTGAGTGTAAAAAACGCAATGTTTTCACAATTTAATGGTGCCAGAAGGATTACTATCCACAGTGGTAAAATTGATACTGTATCAAACTTAGATAAATACTTTATCAAATAATCATTGATTCAGTTCACTACTATGCTATACTTTCCTATGAACTACTACCTTACGATGGTGGGAAAGGTTGAGACTCAGTGACCTGTAAAGCTCTACTGGCCAGAGATTTTATCTCTCTTGTTAGAAATATCCACACCAAAGAGGTTTGCAGATAGAAACCAGACAAAATACAGTTCACAAAATGGCAACTTCAAACCTGGATAGGCTGTGCTCAAAATCTGTGGCAAGCAAGCAGTCTAGGAGAAGGAAATTTACTACTTTTATATTACTCCAGGCTGCTGTACTGCCCAGATCAGATGCTAGTGGTGATGTTGTTAAGCCAGCATTGCGTTTCATCATCCAAAACTGTCAGACCTCATGATCCATGTGGTGCCTGATGTATGGGGCATGCTATTAGAATATGGTCTACAGTTTGTTCAGTGGTGCTGCACTCACAATTCAGTGAGGGAGCGAGGCCCTATTTGTACATGGATGAATGAAATTGCCCAATACCAGTTCCCAAGCTGTTTGAGGCAAGCTCATTCCAACAGGCCTGGTACTGGTCCTGGTTATGAAAACACGGAGCCTGGATGTATTCTCACAATATGGATGTATCAAATGAGCCTAGATGTATCAATCCCTCTGCTTCCTGTCAAGCTTGGCACATAAAGCTGTAGCAGCCAAACTTGAGTTGTCTCTTTGAGGAGACTGCAGGAAGGTTTTATTCAGGGATTCACAATTTGCATTCCAATATGGAATATAGTTGTTTTGATACCTGCATGGGATAGTCTTTTTGGCTGCTTTTTTGATGATGTTACAGAAGTTCTGGTAAGCCATATCCACATCAGGCGGCAACAAAATCTTTGCAAATTTATTTGTCAAACCATTGTAATGACTCCATTTGGGCTTACAGAAATTCCATCGCTTAACAGGCATGCTTGGCACTGACAGAGCAAACCTTGGTGGTGTAATAAGCAAAGGTTGATGTTGTGACCTGGGGAACTTTTCAAGGATACATCTATCTGGTAAGTGATTGTTAGGACCTATGCTAGCAAAAGCTAGATTTGGATTGGTGCCATTGTTCCAGCAGCCGGACTAAAAACTGGCGGCATCCTTGGCATTGTATAGGAGGGCAAGACAATTAATACTTGCCTATCCAGCCAAGCACTCACTGTCTGAACTGTTATTATCATAACTCCAATCAACATGATGACAGTTAAAATTGCCAGTATAAAGACAAGGGGTGAGGAAACACTGGGAGATCCAGGGTTCACAATTGTGTTGGTGGAGGTTTGTAGATGTTGATTATTTTATAACCATCAACGTCCACACACAACCACTCAATCTCCAATGTCGGTGGAGATTGGTCCAAATGTGTGTACCTTAGTTGCTTGTGGACAAACGTGGCAAGGCCATGCTTCCTGCTTAAAGAAGACCCAGCTAGTTGGTAGTTTGGAAGTACCAACTTCTCTGCATCAGTGCAGTGGGTCTCCTGTAGTAGCATGATGAGTGCCTCAGGCTGCAGAGCAAGGTAATGAAGAATGTTCATCATGCTTGCAGTGAGGCCTTTGATATTCAGCTGAAGAATAGTGGATCTTTGGAACTTTTTGGCAATGTGCCCTGAAAAGGGCAGTTTTTTCCAGGCATTGCCCTGTCCTGAAAAGGACATTTTCTGATTAGCAGACCCTTGCTGAACATCGGAATGGAGGTATCCTTCTGTTTTGTCAGGTTTGATTTTAATCTGTTATATATAAATGCAGTAACAATCTTACTTAGATCACAGGCTTTGAGAAAGCACCAGCCATCTGGGACAAAAAAACAAAAAAAAAGAAAAATGGTTTCAACAAATTACGAGGGTCAGTCAATAAGTAATGAGACTTTCTCAATTACTTTGGTTTTCTTGGAGTTATGCAACTGAAATTTTATGTGATGATTATGAATGGAGTTGTCATCTTATTTACAACAAAACTTGTTTATTTTCAGATTACTGTAGGTGTGACGATAAATTGAAATGACTACTAGGCTAGGAAACAGCTCATGCTTGGAACAAAGAGGAGTCATCAGATTTCTGTTGGCAGAGAGTGTAAAATCATGTGAGATTCTGTCTAGAATGCAAAGACAATATGGTCCTTCCTGTATGTCTAGAGCAAACTTCTACAAATGGGTGCAAGCATTCAAAGATGGACGCGAAAGCATTACTGATGATCTGAGAAGTGGAAGACCTGTGGATGTCTCTACCCCAGAAGCAGTACAGGCAGTTGAAGACCTGATCAAATCTGATAGAAGGGTCACTTTAGATGAAATTGCTACAAACTTGGACATCTCCCATGGCACAGTGTACGCAATTGTGCGTGAAAAGCTGCGTTTTTCAAAAGTCAGCTGTCGCTGGGTTCCAAAGATGTTAACGGATGATCACAAAATGCAGCGCCTGATGGCTTCCAGAGCATCACTACGCAGATACAGAAAGGAGGGAGATGTATTTCTATCGAGAATAGTGACAACTGATGAGACCTGGGTCTTTCATTATGAACCTGAATCGAAACAACGATCAATGGAGTGGAAGCATGTTTCTTCCCCAGTGAAGAAAAAATTCAAATCTCAGAAAAGTTTAAGGAAAGTCATGCTCACTGTGTTCTGGGACAGAAATGGGCCGATCACTATCAGTTTCTTGGAAAGGGGCAATACTGTGAACTCAGAGAACTACTGTGAGCTGCTAACTCAAGTGAAAAAAGACATTAAGAACAAACGGAGAGGACTTCAATCAAGAGGTGTGATTCTCCTTCAGGATAATGCAAGGCCCCACACAGCAGCAAGAACCCTAGCCAAAATTGAAGATTTAGGCTGGAAACTTCTAACACACCCACCCTACAGCCCAGACCTTGCACCATCTGATTTTCACCTCTTCGGCCCACTCAAAGAGAGTATGAGGGGAATTCACTTCCAGACTGATGAAGAAGTGAAGGCTGCTGTGAGCAACTGGCTAAGGACCCAGTCCACGGAATTCTATGCCAAAGGAATAGACAATCTAATATCAAGATGGAACAAGTGTGTTGCAAAGGAGGGAGACTATGTTGAAAAATAAAAAAGCATTTTTTGATTACCAGTCATTGCAAACTTGATTATTAAAAAAGTCTCATTACTTATTGACTGACCCTCGTACTATCATATTTTATACATGACCACTAATCAATCTTATCAATGACCACTTTTAAAAAACTTGGAAAACCACAAACAAAAAACTAAAAACACTAAGTATTAAAATATATAATGTATATATGGTGTTTCAAAAGAAATATGCCAAAATATGTCAAAAAGAAAAACAAGAAAGAAGTCTAACTTGGACACTATCTCCTATTTATTCTTATAATATTAACTTTATTAAGTTATAATCTATTTTTGAGCTTTCTATTATGACATGATGTTTTTCATTGTTATATAGTGATTGCAAAATTGGTATACCACCCCCCTACTTAATTTATTTTGTTTGCAAGTTACTTTTAAATATTTACAAACTCATTTTACTGTTTTATTTAAGGATATTGATTGACTGAAGTTAAGCATTGTGATATTTAGCAGCATTATTATCTAGTTTTTCTGGTGTGTTCAAGAAAAGATTTGTAGGATCCATTATTTTGGAGCATATTCCATTTTGTATGTTACTAGATTTGTGCTTGGTTTTACCTAGAAATTTTTGGCTGATACATACAGGGTGTTGCAGCTAAATTCAGACTAATTTTAACAAAATAGGAAAACCTCAAATAAAACAATTGTCATCAATACATTCACTTGTAATTCATATGATGATGATGATGATGATGATATTTGGTAGCTTTATTAAAACATACATAATCAAATTATTCAATTTTAACAAAATAGGAAAACCTCAAATAAAACAATTGTCATCAATACATTCAATTGTAATTCATATGATGATCGTCGTCGTCGTTTGAAGGGTATCCACTCCAGGTCAGACACAAACAGGACTGGAGCCGAGGGTTTATCCTTTTACTACCCCAGACTGCTGCACTGCCTGGATCAGATGCTGGCAGTGATGCCATTAAGCCAGCATCGAGTTTCGTCATCCAAAACCGTCAGACCTCGTGCTCCATGTGGTGCCCGATGTATAGGGCACGCTGTTAGTACATGGTCTGCGGTTTGCTCAGAGGCGCCGCACTCGCAATTCGGTGAAGGAGTGAGACCCCATTTGTGCATGGACGAATGGAATCGCCCAACACCAGTCCGCAGGCGGTTGAGCTTAACCCAAGCTGCTCTGGGTAAGCCCATCCCAACAGGCCTGGCATCGGTCTTGGGCACAAAAGCACAGAGCCTGGAAGCATTTTCACAGTACTCCGTTTACCATTTGTGATTTGTCCATTCAGAGGTGTGGATGCCAAGTCTGGCAAGGTTGTCCAACAGATTCCGCTCACCTGGCACAAACGGGTGTCTGGATCTTAGTCTCACTTGGCCAGTATCTGAGGACCCACTTAAAAGACCATGCAAGATATGATCAGGGTCCAGAGATCCACGGTAAGCCAAGGAGAGTGTCACTCCCATTCGGCAAAGCTCAGCTGGCTGGATGCCTGAGAGTAAAGGTAGGTGGTCCGTTGGAGTGGGACGCAGGCATCCAGTAACTATGCGCAAGGCGTCATTCAAGACACTGTCAATGAGGCGAGTGTGAGCACTGCGACACCAGACTGGTGCACAGTACTCAGCTGTTGAGTAGACTAGAGACAAGGTGGCTATGCGTAGTGTTTTAGCACTAGCACCCCATCCCGAGCCCACGAGTCGCCTCAGCAGTGTGACGCGCGATGATAGTTTTTTGCGCAATGCCACTAAATGGTGACGAAACGTGAGCGATCTGTCCAGTTTTACCCCAAGGTAAGTAGGGGTTGGACAGAACGGTAAAAGTCTACTGTTGTTGTAGACCTTTAGCTCACATTTGGCCTCTCGGTTATTTAAATGAAAGGCTGCCGTCACCGTCTTAGTGTGACTGAGCTTCAACCTCCAAGTCTGGAGATATGCTAACAGTGTGGACATGTCTTGGCTTAGAGTCCCCTCCAAGTCCTTCCAGTTTCCAGAAGAATGCAGCAATGCTAGATCATCAGCATAAGCAAACTTTCTGGAAATCGTGGAAGGAAGATCGTACGTATAAATATGATGATGATGATGATGGTGATGATGATGATATATGGTAGCTTTATTACAACATACATAATCAAATTTTTCAATATGGCCACCCTTTTTTTCAATGACGACCTTGAGGAAATGGCGGAAGGTGGAGCAGGCCTTCTTGACCTCCATCCTGTCCATGTGGTCCATGAACCCCCACTATAGCATCCTGCAGCTCCTGCTTGGTGTTGTATGGGTGGTAGGTAACCTTCTCCAAAACACCCCAGACATAATGGTCCAATGGGTTAAGGTCAGGGCTGAAGGGTGGCCAGAGTCCAGTGGCCAGTGGCAGGGTAGTTGCTGGTACAACCAGGCCTGGGTTGTATGGGCCATATGCCCTGGCACAGAGTCTTGTTGAAAGACATACAACCTCTTGCTGGCCACTCCAACCATCCAGGGCTTGACCACGGTTTGCAAAACCTTGATGTAGTTGTTAGCGGCCACCCTGAGGCCCTCGGGGAAGAAGTAAGGGGGCATGACATCTCCATTACTTGACACGATGCCCAGGACCATAACAGAGGTAGGAAACTTTGTTGACATCACAATGGGAACTTCTTCAGGGTCGTCAGTGATGAAGTGATTATTTTGTCGGTTGTGGAGCTTGTCCTGGATAAATTTTTTCTCATCTGAAAAGAATTTGACATGGCCGGACGATCCATGTTTTAGCTCATTGAGCAAGGCAGTCCCCTTGATCAACCGTTGCTCCATTAGGGCAGCTGTCAACAAGTGATGCTTCCTTAAGCAGTAGCTTTTCATGTTGAGGTCCTTAGCAACTGTCCTGGAGATTGTAGACTTGTTGACGTTCATTTCAAAGGCCAAGGTGGACTTGGAGGGGTCGTCCTGGATCCTCTGCTTGACTTTAGTGACAAACTTGGGGCTCCTGATGGCATTAGAACGTCACTTGTGGTTTTTCCTTTCTCCAGTGAAGGTCTCAGGGTCATCACAAGCTTCAAATTGCTTTTTAATTCTATAAACAAGATTCTTGTTGTAATTGAAAAAATCAATAATCTCCTTAGCAGTCCTGCCAGCATGGAGGGCCTCAATGATGGCATGCCTTTTTGTTATTTCTTGAGGCATTGTGTTGGACACTTTGAAAAAAACAATGCCGTTTAGTATGAATATAAAGCCTAAGTAAGTATTTTAAGTTTTACGTAAATCAGACAAGTTGTCTCTGAGATATTTAAAATTGAAAACAGTATGAATTGATTGCAACATTCTGTATAGTGGCTCACTGTTTGTTATTTTAGCTTCATTCTAGCTGATTGATTCCAGTTTTAGTTTGAGTTAAGGTGTAGAAATTGCTTTGTGTTACTGATGCCTTTGGGTTGTTGTTTGAGGATCAGGTGGATGTTTTAGAAGTGAATTCTTTGGTGAGATAGAATTGTTTTGACAAACTATTAAGTTAAATATTAGCCATTGTGATGCTAATTATACTTAAAGTTAGTCAGCAAAATTGTTGAGTGAATATTTGCAGTTGATTGACAAGTGCTGTGAATTGCTTTGGAGTTTTGTGAAGCTGAGAGTCAAGTTTTGCAAGAATTGATTGAGTTGTTTGATTTTGTGAATTATATATTCTTCATAGTTTAGCCTGTGATTTCTTGCTATTTGTTGAGAGAAGTTGTCAAGAAAATCCAGTCATGCTTAGCCAGAACTAACTATATTAAGAACTTCAGTCTTGTGGCAAACTATTTCTTGCACTGGTATTTGGTTTACCAAACTCAACTGGTCTTTAAGAGTCTTGAGTAAAATTATGTGTGATTTCTTGCTATTTGTTGAGAGAAGTTGTCAAGAAAATCCAGTCATGCTTAGCCAGAACTAACTATATTAAGAACTTCAGTCTTGTGGCAAACTATTTCTTGCACTGGTATTTGGTTTACCAAACTCAACTGGTCTTTAAGAGTCTTGAGTAAAATTATGACATCTGCAGGCTTGTTTGGGAATTGAAGAGAGTTTAGATTTGTTTAATAGTATTTAAACAAAGTTTACAGTTTTGAAATGGCAACTAGTTCAATTGAAGGAGAGTTTGAAAAACTGAGAGTCTGTGTAGAAAATTTAAATATGTCAGAAGAAGAGAAAAGTAAAGTTAAATAGGAGTCCATCAATCTAAGGTCTAAATCTAGCTAGAGGTTCTGTGTCAATATTTGATGATGACAGATGCAGAAATCGCGTGTTCAAATCTTCTCAATGACATTATTCCTGGAACTTGACCCATCTCAAAGCACAATTCAGTTCACCAGTAATTAGAAAAACAAGGATAGCGATGAAGACTGTACCATTTATGAGGGTTTTCGTTTGGAATTTTCGAATAAAATTTAGCTGCACATGAATTAGTCTCTAAAACAACGTTTTCAATCATGTCTTTTCTTACAAAAAGATTGAATAAGAAGATTGGAGACAAAATACTTTTCACTAATAGTCATTTGGAATCCACACTGACCAAGGAAATCAGGAATTGTGTGTGGCACTGGGTTCTTTCAATTGTGAAGAGTTTCTGTTTAAAGTTGATCAATTTTATTATATTGTAGATTTAATAATTTGTCAGTAGCTTCAATATCACTGTCTGTCACTTCTACCATTTTACAACACAAAAAAGTAAAAAAAGAAGCTTTTTGTAAGTAATATGACAATGCTTCAACCTTTCAATCATGCATGAGTTGTTTCATACGTACGCACAGGTACACAAGTCAAAGAATCTTTAATCAGCTGAAATCAATAACATGGCCAATAGTGATGTCGCAGATGTCTGCAACCTGCAAGTATTTTTTATTTGAAACACTGCACTGCACTGATCTGCAAAATTGTTACCAAAAGTTTATACCACCATGCACTGCTGGTAACGGAACCATAGCAGCTTTCAACAGCCAAGGCCATTATGGCTGTTAAAAGGTGCTATGGCTCCGTTACCACCAGAGTGGTATTTACATCCAAACACATGTTACCTGTAGCCCGCAAAGATGTTTTACCTACCACGCTGAAAAGCTATGTTATATATGAATATTCGTGCCACTGTGATAGTAGGTATGTAGGATGAACAACAAAGTGACTACAAGATAGAATCAAGCAGTATGTTCCTAAATGGCTACAACAGCAAGCAAAGCGCCCTACATGATCTCAACCCGGCAGATCCTGTAAGCTAAAACATAATAACCCAGATTGTGACTCTGACATAGGACAACACTTGCTTGATAACAAGCAATGTGCAGCAAACTATAATGACAAACATTTTAAAATTCTTGCTGTGGCACGCAACTCATTTAATCTGTGTCTACTTGAGGCAACTTTTAGGTTTTATGTAAACAAAAAAGAATTTGTTTACACATTAAAACTTTTAAAATAACCTAAGTTGTGAGTAATGGTAATTGCACATTGTGCATTTCTCCTTTCTGAGACTGCACTGTATTGCACTTTCTCCTCACTTGGATTTTGTATAGTTGTGCTTTTCTCCTTTTTGAGACTAGACATACAGCAACTTTCTCCTAACTGTTTAAACTATAAATACCTTGGTTTCTGGTTTGTCTCATTTTGACACGATAGCTACTGATGAGAGCATCACAAAAAGCTTTTGGCTTTGATAAAATTGACTTTGTTTAAAGCGATATTAAAACTCAGGTTCTTAAGCTGTGTGCAATCACTACAATTCCCATTTTATTTTTTGTTTTTACCATGAATACATAAAAGGTTAGATCATTTTAAAGTATTTAATAGACATAACTGAGGTTTTTGAAGTTTTCCAAATTGGTCAATCAATGACCTTATATGACTTTGCTAGCAAGTTTGAATTGCTAAATGGAAAAGAAAATCCAGAAAATTTTTCATATTGATTACAATCAGACTTGCAATCAAAAACTAAATATTTTACCACAGTAGAGTTCCTATATTATAAAATACAATATTATGGAAAGTACCTTTTTTATGAACAACTTTTTTTTATAAAATACCTACATATGTTATTTTGTTTTTTGAAAATGTATTGATCTTTGTTAATAATTTGTATAAATATATATAGGTTGCCTAGTACATCAAATATAAAAAATACCACATTTATGGACTGCCCAGTTTTCCATAATCAAGGCACTTTACTGTATCACACTACTTGAGTCTTATGGCTACACAGGAAGAAGATAAGCTGGGAAATTTTAGGGTCAAATCTTAAACATTCAACTGTTGAATTAATTATAATAAATATATTTGTGAAAAAAATGAAATATTCTCCAAAGGTTATCTAGTTAAATATTATTTAGCATGGCACATGTTTTTACAAAGTAAATATCAAATAAAATCTAACATTTTAATTTATATTGTTGATTGATATTTTTTTTATTTAAAGATAACATAAAAAAAGTTTTCATTGGTTTATTAACCTATTTAAAATTGTCATTAATCTAAAAGTTGGATCGTAAATACATTTTATTGAATAAACCATACTCTGGCTGACAGTTAAATAGTTAACTAATTATGTAATTAATACATCAGCAGAATCAATTGTTAAAAATATTTTTAAGAACATTCAAAAAGTACATCAAATTTAGCATACACTAATGATATTGCAAAACATTTAAATGTTTAAAAAATTTTAATTATAAATTTTATGTAAAGCTCGGTATACAGGTGTAACAAAAAAGAAACCAGACTTTATTAATCATGCTGTTAGCATAATGCCAATTGGCAAGCCAATTGCTCACATGAAACACAACTTTTTAGCTGTGTTGTGTTGCAATTTCTTTAACGTAAGTAATTTCGTTTTTGTGTTTCAGGCTTTTATATAACATAGTGTTGGTAGCTTTTGTCACAATTTTGTTACTTTGTGTCACATTTGTTTGTACTTTGTGCTGTTGGTTGTTATGAAATTATTAGTGGGTCAAGAATAAAACAACAAATCAACTTGAAGTTTTTGATGAAACTGAAGAAGACCCAACTGAATGTTTTAAACTTCTTAAAGAGGTTTATGGTGAAGATGTAATGTCAAGGATGCAAATCTTTGAATGGCACAAACATTTTGAAGAAGGCCAAAAAGAAGTGGAGGATGATCCCAAGACGGGACGACCTTCCACAATGAGGACAGATGAAAACATCACTAGAGTGAAGCAGTTGGTGCAAAATGATTGCAGGTTTGACAGTATGAATGATATCAGATGAACTGAGCCTAAACAGATAATCAGTGCAGACAATCTAGGAAGGTCGTCCCGTCTTGGGATCATCCTCCACTTCCTTGCAGAGTAAGAAACATTTTATCTACTGCAGTACTACTGTACTACCACAACCCTCTACTGCAGTACACACTCTTAACTAATGTAATTTCTAATTAAAGTGAAGCTTTTTTTAGTTTTCACTTTCATGCAACTGTGTTTTTTTCATTATATGTGAAAAAAAGCAAGTAAAGACAAAAAAGCTTTTATTTTTATAACAGTACATTTGTTTAGTTTGGTATTGTTGCAAGAAAAGAATTCAATTCAATTTTATTTTATTTGCAATCATGGTATGACATTTTGAAGTTTTTATTGACAAAGTGATTGCAAAATAGGAAACAGCAGCTAAACGATATACATTATTACACATACAATGTCAGTTGTGCATTGTCACTGTACCTTTAAAATAAAGTAGCTAAGTTAATTTTTAAAAAAAGAAAGAGAAAAAAGAAAGCAATTAAGATATATTTTTAAAAAATAGAAAGTGTATACATAAGTGCAAAAGTTAGTAACAATACTGTATCACAATAAAATATACACATCCAAGCCATATAAAGAGAATGTTGCATAATCATAAGTGGGAGAAACAAAAAACTCTGTGACGAAAGGGGTCATACAGGCAAAAAACCCACCAAAAGAAATCCTGCCATGGTCAAAAGGACCATTTCAAATGTATATGGCTGGCAAAAAAAAACAACAATCAAAATTAAATTACAAAAACAATAGAATAATTGTGTGCATCTCATAAAAAAAAATTAATTGAATTTTCATCACAATCAGCAAATTTCGTCATTGGTTTATTAACTTGATTTTCTTCTGGATTGTCTTGAGCTTGTACTTAGCTTTTTAATCAAATTATTTAAAGTTTCCTGAAAAAAAAAAAAAAAAAAAAAGAACAACAACCAGCAAAAGTTTTTCTAAAAGTTTGTTAAATTCATTTTTTTAAAAGCTTATTTTTCTACACAATACTTTAAAAATCTGTTACAAAAATTTTTATAAGACCCAGACTCCCTTAAACTATGTGGAACTTATTTCAAAGGAGTGGACACCTATATTTTAATGATTGTTTGGTCACATTCAATCTACAAAATGATGGAAAAAATTTAGATTGACTTTTTGTGTCTTTTGTAAATCATTGTCTATGATGTTGTACTGCAATAACTTAAAGAAGCATGGTGGTAGCAAGTTTTTTTTATGCATTTGTACATAAAGCTACATAGTTCTAATTTTTTATTTGATCAATTGTCATTATGCCATTGTCTTGTATTATGTTTGTAACACTTGCTCTATGATGTAATCCAAAAATCATTCTAATAAATTTATTAACAATTTGTTGAATTTTTTGAATTGTGGTTTTATTACCACTATACCAAGTTCCAATGCCATATCTTATGTGACCAATTATCACGGAGTTATAAAGTAGTAATAGTAAGTTTTTGTTAAAGTATTTTGAAAATTTCTTAATAGTATAATAAATAATACAGAGTTTTTTAATATAAACTCCATATGTGGTTTCCAGCATAAATTTTCTTGAAAAATTATTTCCAAAAACTTTGTTTTTGATTGGTGAAAAACAAAATTATTTCTGATTGTGAGGGTTAAGTTATTCAAAATATTTTAGGTGTACGAAATATCATATAGTGTGTTTTTAGGTGTACGAAATATCATATAGTGTTTTAGGTGTACAAAATATCATATAGTGTGTTTTATCTGTATTTAAAATTAATTAATTTGCTGAAAGCCAATTATCAATATTTATCAACTCTTGGTTTGCAATTTTGTATAGTTTTTTTATTGTAGTTATTTTTTAAGCACATTAGTGTCATCTACGTACATGATACAATGACCAGAGGTTAAACTTCTATTAAGGTCATTTACATAAATTGAGAAGAGTAAAGGACCCAATATTGAACCTTGCTGTACAGCAAATTTTATTATTTTTGTATCAGAGCAAATGCCATTTACCTCAACTCACTGCTTTCTGTTGTTAAGATAACTATCAAACCACTCATTTGCTACTTCTCTTATTCCATAATGACACAATTTTGCCAATAAAATTGTATGATCTATGGTGTCAAATGCTTTAGATAAGTCAAGAAATATATCAAGTACCTGTTCTTTATTTTCAAAAACATTAGTAATATTTTCAGTTAATAAAGAAATTGCATGAAGAGTTGAGTGATTTTTTTAAAGCCAAATTGATATTTATAAAAGTTTTTGTTTGTTTAGAAACGAGATTACTAGATTAGAAATTGAACATAGTAAACTAATAGGGTGATAAGTACTTATATTAGTTGCATTACCTTATGTATTGGTACAACTTTTGCAGTTTTAAAGCTCGAAATGAAATCATCATTAATCGAAGAAAGATTAAACACATGTGTCAAGGTAAACAGCACATTATCAAGAGTGGTTTTTAAAATGCTTAAAGGTACTTTATCTGTGCCAAAACTGTTTTTGGGTTGAATGTTATTTACTAATTTTTTTATTTCAAATAAAGTTGTGAAGTGAAAATAAAGTGAGTTTAATGTTGGACTAGGTGAATATATTAGAAAGTTATGTGGTAATTGGGGTAAATTGGGTACTAATTTGCTAGCAATATCAACAAAGTAGTCATTGAAGTGATTAGTGAACTGTTTTCGGTCATCAATAGTAATATTATTAATAGGTAGAAAAATACATAATGATATTTTTAGTTTTCCTAATTGTCTGTTTATATTTTTTGGAGTTTGTCTCATATCATTTTTGATTTTTTAAAAAGTTTGTGCCATACAGCTTTTTTTTGTAGTGCTTAATTATAAGAATTTCTTATTTTGTTGAAATTAGCTTTTTTCAAAACATTCTTTTTCTTCAATTACTTTTTTAAAAATTTGTTTTTATAAACCATTAGTAATTATAAATCTTTATCAAAGCATGGTTGATTATTTTTGGTTTTACAATGTTATTGAGTTAAGGGAAAACATTGATTAAAAGCTGTCTATAGTTGCTCATAAGTGATTCATAAGCAGAGTTAGTATTATCTTCAGTAAGTCTAGGGGTAATATCAATGTTTTTTAGCATTTTATTGAATTTTGTGACATTTTGAGGGGAAAAAACTTCTTTGTTTTGGGATAGAAAGACAATGTTTTGTGAAATCTATATATATATATACACTGGTAAATGGTCAGATAGTGGGTCAAGTATGGCACCTGATTTTATTTGATGAAATGTAGGTTGGTCCAAATGTGATCTATTACAGCTGCACTATATCACTAAAGCGAGTGGGATAGTTAATGACAAGAAAAAATAATTTTCATGCATCAATTCCACAAAGTTGCTAACATGTATATTTTCTAGATTGAATAAAGAGGCAGAGTCCATCACACAACTATAATAAAAATTGTTAGAAGTCTTTTTTTCACTCTGTTTTTTTTCTCATTCCAGTAAACCTTAACAGTTATTTTTCAATCTCTATTTGATGCCTTATTATGTATTGAGTCTTTAGATGTTTTAAACAGTCCTTGGGTCTATATCAACCACTTTAAGAACTACTGGTTAAACTATTGAAATAATTAAAAATTGTAATTTTAATTTTTAAACCAAGTTAGGAAGCTTTATTAAAAAACATAAACTTGCACATAACTGTGAATTATTTGCAAATTGATTCTTGTTTCTTTTAAATCTTTTTTTTGTTATTCACTCTTAGATTTGCATTTTTAAAATTTCCATGTGTTTGCTCCATCACCACTTCACTACTTGAAAAACTCATAAAATGGCTTAAATAAAAATTTGATAAACAGTTTGCAAATGTGCTTATTTTATTTCATTCATTTTGCAATGGCTAGAAAAAGTGTAAAGGTTGTGGAGAATGGTGCTGATTGTGCACACCTGATAAAGAACCTGAAAAACAGGATGAACAGCCACATAAGAAGCATAAAATCAAAGTAAAACTTGTCTGCTATGTTCAAATAAGAGTTGGCAAAAAATTGTTTTGTGTTGATGCTGACTTTCTACCTAAAAAAGTAACAAAAGATAATACCAACGCATTGTTTAGATGTTCTGTCACTTGCCTATGACTTATATTCATAAAGAATCAAAGTTAACTAGTTTTTTAAAACTTTTATCATTGTTATTTTAGCATAAAAGTGAAACAAAGCTTTAGCGTGGTAGGTTGTTTCAATACACTATTCACCATCTTTACAGCTGCATGTAGCTTTCAAATGTTCATCTCTGGCTCTCAGCCTTTTAAAAATTAATTATTATCATGAAACAGATTTGCAAAGACAAAAGAAAATAAGCAAATCTGCTGATCAAAAAATGCATTTATGTAGCACATTGTTGCTATTGATAATTTTTTTTATTAAGCGACAACTTAGAAATTTACAATAAAATTACAGATAAAGCTATTATAGTAATATAAAAAGCAGGGGTTTTAAACCTTTTTTAACCCATGGACCCTTTTTGCAAAAAGAATAATTTGGCAAACCACTATACAAAAACATATGTGTTGTTTTTTGGTAGAAACTAAAGTGAAGAGTTTTTGTATATTTTTTATATCACCTCTTTTTGGGCTAGAAATTGTACCTTTAATTTACAGGAAGGCCAAAAAAAAATTTATACAGTGGTGAGCAAAAAAGTAAGACTTTTTTATTTTTTTAAAATTTAGGTCAAACTTTAGTTTTTTCATAGGTTTTTAAGTAATTATTTTTTTGAATTAGCATTAATTTTATTATTTTAAGCTACAATAATGGGTAAAAATCCAGATTTAAGCCCAACAAAAAGAGCAACAATTGTAGAAATGCAAAATCAAACAATTAAATTTAAGGACATTGCAAATGAAATAAATGTTAGCAAAACTGCTTTTGAACAAGCTTTTTATCATTGGAAGAAATTTGACAGCTTTAATTCATCACCAAAGTCAGGAAGACCAAGAATTACCAGCACCAGATTGGATAGATCAATCTGTAAATCATCAGAAATTAATCATATGAAAACTGCTGTTGAAATAACTAGTGAATTGAAGAACTTTCAAGGTCAAGAAATATCTATCCATACAGTAAGATGAAGATTAAGAGAATCTGGGTTGAATGCAAGATTTGCTAGATGAGTTCCTTTGATTTCATTAAAAAACAAAAAATGCAGTCTTGGCTTTGCCAAAAAATCAGCAATTGGACACCTAATAAGTGGAAAAAAAAATCTTTTTTCAAATTCAATTTAATAACTTTAGATGGTAGAAGTTTTGTTAGAAGAGTAAACAAATCATTTAACAGAAAAGGTGTCACATTCATTGTTAAATATGGAGGTGGGCAAGTTATGTACTGGGGAGGGTTCAGTGGTTCAGGTGTTGATACTTTAGTTCAGTGTTTCTCAAACTGTGCCATGAGAGATTTCTAAGTGTGTCGCGAAACTTTTTAAAATACATTAATCCATGCTCCACAATGGCAATGTAAACACACTCTAGGTGTATAACAGAGGAAAAGTATGTTTTTTTGAGAGCTGCGATCAAAAAGCTTAAAAATTTTAAATGTAATTCCTATTACGTAAAGTTTTGGTGATCAGTTGTCTTTCAGACTTGTTTTGGTATACCAGGCATTTCAACTTGTGGCCTGCAAAGTCTTTCAACAAAATTTTCGATTAGATGCTTAATACAAAATCAAATTAGTCATAAATTCAGAACTAAATTTAAATAATTCAAATGACAAGGTTTATTATTATTAGCAAGAATTTGGTTTTTTAACTGAAATTAACCAACCAATTAAGGGAAGACCTTTTCTTTGGCCCTCACCTTGATTTCAACGTAAAATTTAAAAGAATAACCTGGATCAGCCAGACAATTCAAGTGAAGACTTTTTTTATTGGCCTTCAATTTTTTTTATATCCAGATTGTGGCCAGCGGCAAAATTTCAGGCTAAAATTTACTGATACCCACAACACAATATGCAAAACCTAAATATACTTTATATAAAAACAAACAGTAAAAAATCTAGTGAAAAATAATAAAAGGAAGTTTTCACTTTATTTATAGAAAGTTACATAAAAATTCGAGACCAAGACCGTAAAATTTTTTTGAGACGAAGACCAACATCGAGATCGGAAAATTTTGAGACCAAGACGAGAAACTATCGAGATCGAGACCAGAATATTTTTCATAAAAAAATTTAATTTTATTAATGACATTAAGTTTTATTTTTCCAAAAATTCGAAGTTACATTTCAAATAAACCAGCATCTCCAGCATGTTACAAGAAAGCCTTGCTGTATGTGGTCGCATGATCAAACCGCCTGTACTAAAACTCTGTTCAACTGGAGCAGACGAAGTGAGAACGCACAAGGCGTGGTTTGCAACTTTGAAAAGAGCAGAATATTCTTCAGATTTTTCATTCAAAAATTCCAAAATATTTGAAGGCAATACAGTTATTGTTAAAACTTCTTCCAAGTATTTTCTTAGCTGTACCCTTGGTGTTGGATTTGTGTTATTGGTTGTTTCTCGCTTGCGGTGGTGGATATTCAAAGTTAGTGGCTCAAGGCTAGGATTTCCAAAAGTTAATGTTCTCTAAAAAAAATATGGCTTTGATTTCGTATTTCCTTTTTTTCTCCCAAAATCATGGTGATCTCTATACTTTTTGTTATTTTTTTCCCAAATCATGGTGATCTCTAAAAAAAAAAGTTTTTCACTTCGAATCGAACTCCTATTTCCAACTTTTCATCCTAACTTCATAATGATCCCTAAATTAACATCTACAGCAAAATGAGCCTATATGAGGTATTTTCAAGGGGGGCCGAGGCAACTGCCTCATTCGCCTCACTCAACATTCCACCACTGCTCGCTTGTTTATATATTTTGTAAACATGATTGGCACCTCTGGCAGGCAAGAATCAGCAACTCTATCTGCTGAAAATGAACTAAACTATTTATTGACTATGTTTAAAAAATGTTGCTAGGCAATAAAAGGCTTTCAATTTCATTTCGCAAGGGGAATTGTGTGTGGTGAACAAAGCAATAAATCATCAGAACCACATCAAATAACAAAAATATCAAAAAATGTCTGGTCTGGAGACCAATTTAAAAAGTATAAGACTGAGACCAGGTCATTGCGAGACCAAAACCGAGACCGAGACCCTGAAAATTGGTCTTGAGACCTTCATCACTACACTATAATACATCAGGTAAAGGAAAACGTGGAAAATTCAGTGCAGACCAAAAAGATCTGCACTCTGGTCCAAGTGTGCTGCGAAATTTGGAAAGATAGCAAAATGTGCTGCGGGCGCAAAAAGTTTGAGAACCACTGCTTTAGTTGAAGACAAAGAAACTTTGAATCAAAATGGCTATATACTATAGATGTTTGGTGGTACAGAATTTGAAGATTGTGTGAAGTAAAAGATTTTTCTTCCCAAAGCTTTTCATCTGACACTCTTCAGGGGAAATCGTCAGAATGAAGCAGAATTGAAACCGAACCGAGTTATAAAGGGGAAAGCAGAGTTCTCATTGGCTGAAAGAAGTTAGCCAATGACAGAAAAGATTAAGAAATTTTTAAAGAGTAGACAAATTCTTTTTGCTTACACAGAAGGGGATTGAGAGATTTAATGAAAGTCACTTCAAGAGCAGAAAGGTGAAAAGAAGAGTGACCTTGAGTGAGAATAGAAAATTTTTCGTTGCTGTAATGAAGAGCGCATTGGGCGTTGTCAAGATGTTGACCATTGGAGGATTCGTGAAATTGTTGTAGGTGTGTGTTGGCCTTGCAAGAGTGGGAAAGACTTTGGCAGTTGGGCAAGGCAGGAGGATTGGCAATGGATCTAGGATCATGTTCTTTAATTCGCTCTTCTAAGTGTTGAGACATGCGACCAACGTACTGACTATCACATGATGGTCGCACGTCTCAACGCCTAGAAGAGCGAATTAAACAACACATTCCTAGATCCATCGCCAATCCTCCTTGCCTTGCCCAACCGCCAAAGTTTTTCCCACTCACACATGCCTACAACAATTTCACAAATCCTCCAATGGTCAACATCTTCTTGACAACGCCCAATATGCTCTTCACTACAGCAACAAAAAATTTTCTATTCTCACTTGAGGTTGCTCTTCTTTTCACCGTTCTGCTCTTGAAGTGACTTTCATTAAATCTCTCAATCCCCTTCTGTTTAAACAAAAAGAATTCATCTACTCTTTAAAAATTTCTTAATCTTTTCTGTCATTGGCTAACTTCTTTCAGCCGATGAGAACTCTGCTTTCCCCTTTATAACTCAGTTCAGTTTTAATTAATTCTGCCCAAAAAGAGGTGATATTCTGACGATTTCCCCTGGAGAGTGTCAGATGAAAAGCTTTGGGAAGAAGAATCTTTTACTTCATGCTATATACTATATATACATTTTCTGTTTTTTAATAAAATCAAAGGAACTCATCTAGCAACTTTTGCATTCAATCCAGATTCTCTCAATCTTCATCTTACTGTATGTATAGATATTTCTTGATCTTGAAAGTTCTTCAATTCACTAGTTATTTCAACAGCAGTTTTTATGTGACAACATAATCAAATATTATTTATGATTGTTTGTATGTAAAAAAAATCAATTAATATTGGATTTGATATAATTTTTTGTGCTCTTTTTAATGATATATTACTTCATAAATATAGTATAAGTAATAAAAGTCTTACTTATATATGACTACATAAATATAATAAAAGTCTTACTTTTTTGCTTGCCACTGTATATGTAGTAATTGTGCTTGTACAATGTCTTATATAATTTTATGTAAACTTGATATGCAAACTAGGTTCAAACAGCAAGTACTTTATGTGAATTTGAAAAAAAAGCTTGTGAAGCAGCTATAAAGAAAGACTTCAGAGAAGTAAGTTATTTTAAATTTTTTTTTTAAGATGAATTTGTTTTTTCTAAAGCCTATAACCTTTCATGATGTATTTATTACAGTCCAACCACAAAATCAGTTACAGGGTGTCAAGAAAGTTCCCGATCCTAAACAAAATTATATAGGGCTAATGACAGAAGGTTAAATCAACAAAAGGTTTATTGTGGTGATAGAACAAAGCTCCATGAACATAAAAAAATCTGGTTTATTCAAAATGACCCCCATTTGTATCAATAACACGTTGGAGCCTCTGTCGGAAATTCTGACAAGCAGCACGAAGGGCATCTTGAGGAATTTTCTCCCATGCTCGTTTCAGGGAAGCTCGAAGATCCTCCAGATTGTTATGGGGTGAAGAACAGGCTTCTTTTTCCAGAATACCCCACACACAGAAATCCATAGGATTGAGATCGGGCGAAGATGGTGGCCACAAATCTTTGGTCCAGAATGAAGGAAAGTGCTCTTCGCACCACTTCTGCGTCTTCTTTGATGTGTGAGAAGGCGCGCCGTCTTGTTGGAAGGTGAAGGACTTATTTTTGAACTTTTCCTTCATCGATTCATTGACATACGAATCTGTATTCACTTTGACCCCCTCTTTAACAAAAATGAGGGGAGATTTCCAAGATTTGGAGATCGCACCCCATACCATCACAGACGAGGGTTTCTGTCGGTGTGAAACGAATCGAAGATGATCAGGGAGGTCCTTGGGTGACTTTCCGAGAATCCTGTCATTCTGGGTGTTGAACTTCGCCTCCACCGAGAAGAGTTTTTTGTCTGAAAAAACGATTTCGCCTTTCTCCGTGCCTCCCTTCAGACGGTTCAGCAGAATTTTGGCCCTCTCCTTTCTTTTTCGCTTCTGGAGGTCAGTTAGGAGTTGTCTTGTCCTGATTTTGTACGGGGACATTTTGAGATCCTGTTCAACAATTGTTCTGACAGACTCATGGCTGATATTCATGTCTTTAGCCGTTTTCCTCAAGGATTGTTTGGGGTTCCTCCAAATCCTCCGAATTCTCTCCCTGAGGGCCTTGATCTTTGCTGGAGTGCGAGCGGATCGAGGTCGTCCACTCCTATCCCGATCCTCCATGGTTCCAAGTTCTTGGAAGCGCAAGATTGTATCGCGAACAGTCGATTTTGGTGCTTTTAGCAACTTCATAATTTTAGAATTTGAATGTCCCGCACGATGAAGTTGAATGATTGCAGCTCTTTTACTCATTTTATTATTATTTTAGCCAAAAAAATTTGAAAAGTGTATCTGAAACATTGAAAAGGAGGATTAAGTGGAAAAATGACGTACAGAACTTATCATAATTCATTGAAGTTTTTGAATTACATTAAATTTAAAAATCGATCGGGAACTTTCTTGACACCCTGTATATCATTTGAATCCTTTATTGTTTTTGGTGCAGAATATTAAGGCTTGATTTCTGAGCTGAACAAGTCACACACACACACACACACACATACACACACACCATTATAATTCCCAAATATTTTGCGTTATAAACAGTTTTGATTTCACCAACTGGACTTTGAATATTTAAAACAACATTTGGAGTAGAGCTCGACCGATATATCGGTCAGCCGATATATATCGGTCGATATCAGTACCAAGCCGATATATCGTATCGGTTATCTACCACCGATAAATATCGGCTTACAATAGCATGCTTTATTCGAGCGACAGTACAAAGCACCAATTACTTTTAAAGTGTTTTGTTTTTCAAAGCAAGCACGAGCTCGTTGGCGCGTTCTATTTGCTTTGCGTGTACAGCCCGCACATGCAAATCAACAATGCGCATGCTCGCCCTCACATGTATCACGCATTTTTGCCGCTGTTCTCGCATGTGTATGTGCATGCACAACTTGCAGAAGAAAAAAGCCCGACTTCAATGCAAACAACACGCGGTAACAGCGTATAGTTCTAATTTGTAACTGAGTGATAACTGAAGCAGTGAATACGGACTAGGACTAGACAGTTAATTCTGCTTTCTAGATTTTGCATCTGATTTGTGTTGAGCGGCATGAGCGCTTGAAAACAGGCTGTAAGGAGAAAAAAACGATAAATAATGGTATACATAAATGTATTTGAACGTCAACTAAATTTTGTTTTAGATGAACCAGCAGTCTAATATGAATACCAATAGGAGTAAAGTTTGGGAATTTTTTTCTCCCACAGATAGTGACAACGTTGTTTGTAAGCTGTGCAAAGTTGCTGTCAGTCAAGGTTCTAATAAAGGAAGGAGCAAAAATACCTCAAACCTTTGGCACCATCTTCAAAGTAAACATGAAGCGGAATACAAAAAGGCTTCATTGCAAAAATTTTCAAAGAAACATACTCATACCGAAATGACCCAAAAGACTGTAACTGAGCTATTTGACAAAATGAAGGTATGGAAAAGTGCTGATCCTAGATCAAAAAATATTGACAAACTGATACTCGAAATGATCGCCACTGATAATCTACCATTCTCAGTAGTACAAAACATTGGATTCCAACGACTTATTTCAAAACTTGAACCTCGGTATGGAATCAAATCTGAAAAATTTTATCGAACAGAACTGTTTCCTTTAATGTATGAAGATGTGCGAAATAAAATAAAAGAACTTATGTCAGAGGATTTTGCAGGCAGCTCCATCAGCTTCACCACTGACTGCTGGTCAGGCAATACCGAATCAATGATGAGTCTTACAGCTCATTTTATTAATAAAAAATGGAAGAAAATGGAAATCGTTTTAAATATTAAAGTACTGGAATGCTCACATACTGGTGAATACCTTGCTTCTATTTTCATGGAGATGCTAGAAGATTGGCAGATATCTCGGAAACGGGTGTTCTTGATACTAAGAGACAGTGGTGCCAACGTAGTGAGGGGAATCAATCTGATTGCACTCCCAAATTTAAGCTGCTTTGCGCACAGTCTGCAGTTGGTGGTTAATGAAGGACTAAAAGCGCAATGAGCTGTTGTTGATGTTGTATCAAAAATTAGAAGAATCGCCACCCATTTCAACCATTCGATACTTGCCAAACAACGACTTCGTGCTATACAGGCTAGACTCGCCATTCCTTAGCACTCAATACTGCAATCAGTCCCAACTCGGTGGAATTCAGTTTACATCATGCTTGCAAGAGCAGTAGAGCAAAAGAGTGCCATCTCGCTTTATGAAGCAGAGCATGGGGGGATTCAAGGCAGTGTGCCCAGCAACTACCAATGGGTATTAATTGAAAATGTAATTAATACCCTGAAGCCATTCCAAGAAATCACTTTGGAGATCAGCAAAGCGGATGCAACAATTTCTTCCATCATTCCTGCTGTGAGAGTGCTAAAGCTTTCACTGAGTGATGAAAACCCACACTCGCAAGGAATCAGCACAATGAGAGAGACAATGATGAAGAGCATTGACAAAAGGTTTGAAAATGTTGAATGTTGCTCAACTCTTGGCATTGCTTGTTTGTTGGATCCACGATACAAAGGTTGTCCATTTGAATCAACTGCTGCCAAATCCGACATGGTTAGTGAGCTGAGAGAAAAACTAAAAGATGATGATGACTCTGATGAGCTTGTTCCTTCAGCACCAACAAACTCATCTAATATTGGTGGTAACTCACTGGACAGAATGTATGCTGTTATGTTGCAATCCTCCGAAGCATCCCAACATGAAGACCCTAGTTGTGAGCTTGATCGTTACTTGAAAGAAAGTGTTTGCAATCGCAAAGAAACTGATGTGATAAGTTGGTGGGCTACTAACAGCAATAGGTACCCCAAGCTGGCCAGGATTGCGAGAAATTATCTGGCAACACCCCCAACTTCTGTGCCCAGTGAACGTGTATTTAGTACTATGGGCCAAATTTATGATGACAGAAGATGCTCTCTACTGGGGATTAATGCCGAAAAACTTTGCTTTTTGAGCTACAATTTAAAGCTTTTAAACTTTGACTATTAAATTCCAAACTGTTGTAAATACTGGACTGTAACTTGTGGGTAAAACTGCAGTATAGGGGTATGGAGATGTGACCTTAACTTAGAAATTTCACATAAAGGGACATTTTTGATTTTTTTTAAGTTTAGCTTTAGAAACTTAGTTTTTGTTAGTTTCAAGCAGTTAGAGTTTTTATATATTATCAGTGTTTAAGTTAATTTGAAAATTGGGTTTTAAACTTAATTAATAAGTATTCGAATATTTAAAAAGTATAATATGGACTAAATTTTGTTATACTTTTTATTATACGTAAAACATCTAAAGCAGAAAATGGGTGGGAGCCAGATCAAAAATGCTTGGTTTGGCAACATCTCCATACCCCTATTCTGCAGTTTTACCAACTTGTGTATGTAAGAGTGGTTCTTTGGAGGGGGGATAAGCTATTAAAGCTTAAGTTAATTGAAATTAAGGCAAACTATTAGGAATTTTTTTGTAAACTGCAATTGAATTAATTCTGTACTGTGACTTGTGTTTGTAAGAGTGGTTCTTTGGAGCTGGGTTAAGCTGTTGAAACTTATTTAATTGAAATTAGTGACGAAATTGCCAAACTGCTGTGAATTTTTTGTGAATAATATTGTACTGTGACTTTTGTACACTAATAGTGTTTCTTTGGAGAGGGATTAGTGAATTTTTTTAGTATCGAGTTAATTGAAATTACTCAAATTACTGACAAAATATCATATGTAAAATATCGGTTATCGGTATCGGCATAAATATTTTGAAAATATCGGTATCGGCCTGAAAAAGTTGTATCGGTCGAGCTCTAATTTGGAGACTTGAGGTTTGGTGAAATAATCAATATTTGCAATTTTTTTGAATTCAGCATTAAATTGTTTGCAGATATCCAATTGTAAATATTATTGAGTTCATCTTTAAGTTGGTTTTTCAGAATGTTAAGAGATGAAGCTCCCATCAGGAGACAAGTATCGTCAGCAAATAAATAGAAGTTCTATTCCTGGGCTATTCCTGGGCAGGAATACAACTAAAGAATAAACAAAAGTTGTATTCCTTAGTTGTATTACTGGACATCACCACAACTTTAGCATACTTGCATGATTGCACTAGCTGGCAGATAACCACTCTTTCACATCAAATCATTTTCCCCTACTCATCACTTTTACCATACATCATGAGACCAAAATAACTCCCTCTTATTTCACTAAACCAATACCAAAAAGCTAATACAACATTTAAGCAACATTAAACATGATCTCAGCTCTTACAGACCCCACCCTACAAACAAACACCTTTATTCAGGCAATACTGGATGCTGAAAGACTTTTCATCCCTAAAAGAAATCAGATTGAACCAAAGCACATTGTTGCAAGCTTATCCATTGCTGTAATCACATTCACAGAACAGATCAGAACCACAAATTATTACTCTTAACAATTGCATAAACAAACAAATACATGAACACCAAACAAACACCTGGAAACAACATCTTGTCAAAATTAAACACAAACACAATGCTTGACTCCCTTTGGAGCACCATAGCAAAACTGTCTAAAAAAGAACTACCTGCACAACAGAACAGAAGCATTCATTTCAAAATTGAAAAAGATATCACGGACATAGACAAAGCAAAAGCTTCTAATGAACAATTCATGAATGTCACTCTATATAGCACAGACCAAATCAACAGGCACATAGACCATTCAATCAAGACTCTTCCCACTGGCAAAATATGAGGGTGAGTCCAAAAGTTCTTAGACAAATGCCATATTTTCAAAATGTGCAAAATCTTACAATTTTTTTCATGTTCAAATGTACCTTTAGGGTTTCCCTAATAATCTTGAAAAGTTTCATCATTCTATCTATTTACAGCATTATGATTTGTTGTGTTTGAAATATTTTGAATTTTTGTGCCTTAATATGGTGAATTTTGAAGTAAGAGCAAACATTAAATTTTTCACTAGACTTAATTGGAAACCTATTAAGATCATTGAAGCTTTACAGCAGGTTTATGGTGAGTCCGCACCACGTAGAGCAGTCCTTTATGATTGGATTAAATGCTTCAAGGAGGGAAGGGAGCAACTTGAAGATGAGTAAAGAGAGGAGAGACCCTCCACCTTAAAAAATCAAGAAAACATCAGGCTTGTGCAGAATCTAGTTGAAGAAGATAGAAGAGTTGCTATCAATGAAGTCATCAATGCAGTGGGAATCTCACATGGATTTGCATTTTCAATTCTTACTGAAGATCTTCAATTGAGCAAGCTTTCAGCACGTTGGGTCCCAAAAGCATTGCAAGAAAATCAACTGAATCAAAGGGCTGATCTTTCCTTACCAATTTTGACAAAGATGAAGCAAATAAAACCATTTTTTTCAAGTGAACCAGAGATAAAATGTGGATCTATCAATTTGATCCAGAAAACAAAATTCAATCAAAAGAGTGGCATCCAAGGGGAGCGCCAGGACCTGGTAAATTCAAAGCAGAAAGTTCTGTTAAAAAGGTCATGGCCACCATTTTTTGACTCTCTGAAGAAGTCATCTTGATAGACTTTCTAGAAGGTAAGAAAACAGTTATCTCAAGCTATTATGAAGACGTTTTAAAGAAGTTGAAGACATCTTTAGCCAAAAAACGCTGAGAAAAATTGCACAGTCAGATTTTGTTTCATCACAACAATGCCCCTGCTCATTCTTCAAGGGCTGTTAGGGCTCTATTATGCGAATTTCAATGGGAAACACTTCCACATCCACCTTATAGCCTGGATTTAGCTCCCTCTGACTTTTTTTTGTTTCTGATAAAAGAATCTCTCAAAGGTACCTGATTTTGGATCCTTGAAAGAAGCAAAAAGGCAAGTGATTACCTGGTGTCAGAGACAGCACCCAGAATTCTACAAGGAAGGGATTTATAGGTGGAAATATAGATTACAAAAGTGTATAGACAATAATGGAGCTTATGTTGAAAAATAAATGTAATAACTTAAAAAATAAAAATTTTATGGCATTTGTCCAAGAACTTTTTGTCTCACCTTCATATGCCTTATCATTACACAAGTGCAATTAGCCATCTCAAACAGCACAAACAACCACTCCTGGACCTGATGGCATAAATATCAAACACCTAAAACATCTTGGACCACTTCCCATCAGATACTTCACAAACAAATACAACTCCACCCTCAAAACTAAAAAAATTCAACATCTTTGTAACTGTGCCACAATCATCTCCATTTTATTACCAAACAAAGACCAAAGCATTGGCATACACTACACACATTAACAACAATTTTTTTCAATTTTTGCTTTTTGGTTTAAAAAATATGAGCTTTTTTACCTATAGGATGCCAGGCACTTGCAGGAGCATTTATCGCGTAAATTTTGTCTTTCATTCACATTCTCCATTGTTCACTAGTGATGCATCTGTTGGATGTATACACAATGCCTGTGCATTTGCTTTTATGTTTATTGAAAGAAAATTAATCATAGTTTTTTTTTGATCTTTAAGGATGCAGGTACTGAACAGGGTTTTACTGAATGTGACACTATTTGAAATACTTGACATGAAGAACAGGGTTAGTACATTTTTCTAACCTTGTTGTTTTTGTGTTTTTAGTACATTTTTCTAATTTAGTGTGCTCAATGTGTTTGCTTCTTTTGCAAAGCAACCCCAATGCTCAATACAGTCAAAGCATATGTTGTGCAAAGTAGATCTTGTATTCTTTGTTGTTGTTGTTGCTCCTCCTCCAAGGATATCTTGGAGTAGCCATCCCGTAATCTCTCAAAGCATCCAATTTAGATTCTTATTCTTGAATTACCTCTGCTGCTTCTAAAGGCTTTTTCCACAGACTAGTGGTGTTGTGTTGATACTTGACTACAGTTTAAGAGGTGATTAGTGTCATGTGTGTGTGACAAGCATGGTTGATATTGTGGCATGTAAGTTTCAGGATTCACTGTATGTAGGTAATTTTGCAAGAGTGGTAATTTGTTGGCTCTGAGCTCTGCTAGTTTTGTATGCATATGACATGGTAATGTTGTTCTGTTAAATGAATGTCATAGGGTGTGGTGTTAGTAACTTTGTTGTTTTTTCTAGAACTGAGGTATGGTGAGGTGATGGTGGTGTGAATGTGTTAAAGGTTTTCTCTACATTCCTCAGTTGTTATGTCTGGTTTTGAGATGATAATATTAGTGTGCTCATTGTTATGAAAGATTGTGGCTTTCATATTTCTAAGTGGATTTAAGTATACATGAAGATCATGTAAAGGGTGTGTTTGTGTATGAGTCAGTTGTTTAATTTGAGTTGCATGAAGTTTGAGATGGATGTTCATTGGAGGTAGAATCATTTGGTTGTTCATTGGAGGCAGTTCTTGTATGCCTTATGGAGGTAGAATCATCTGCACAAGGTGAAATATGTCTTTGCTATATACTTGTTGAAACAAACCCATCAAGTTTTCTTCAAAATCCTCATTACCAAAATATGTTTTTGGGCAATTTTCAAGCATTGTTTACTACTATAACTCTAACATATATCAAATCAAGCACAAGTACCAATTCTTATGTCTGAACATTAGCAGGTATTGAGGGAGTTTGGACACTAGTCATTCTGTGTTAAGCCAGTTTTGCTTTGGTTTTCACCTTTCTTTTTCAGTTTTTTTTGGATTTATTATTGTTTTCTGTGGTTGGGCTCTTTGTATGATGAAGCTCAGCAGAGATTAACAGCATACTTTGTGGTTAATTATTTATTGTTGTTGGGCCACTTTTTTTGGCAAAGTCCTCATCTGTTACATTGCCAGTAGCAACCATAGAAAGAATTTGTTAGTTTTAATTTGATCACCTTCATAGCATTTTTTTCTGCCAAAATCTACTCAAACTTGTTTAGTTTTTGTGTTCTCATTTTTACCTATGTAGTTTTTCATTTTTTCTAAAATATTTAAAACAGTATACTAACACAATGTATAAATCTTAATAATTTCAACTAAATCTCTGTCTGCAGATACAAACATTACTCTGCTTATATGACAGCTATTATTAGGCTACATAACCATGGCTGTGGTTGTGATAACAAAGAAGCAATATCTACTAAATGTTTATTATAAACTTAAAAAATGTCTTGGATCCAGCAAAAATTAATATTACACTGTTTCCAAAGTTACCAGGCAGGCAATTTTTATTAAACTATAAAACTATAGCTCATTCTAATATTAGCCAGCTAAATCGATTACATATACCAACACTTTTTTCTGCTGTTTTGCTACTGCTTATGCCTGACATCCTATATGTAAGATGCTGAAACCCGAAATAAAATTGCTGAAGCAACTGAAATTGCAGCTGTTGAAAAAATTTTTTATGAAAGGCTTAGATGCACAGTGATTGAAATAAAATCGTAGTTTAACCTGTATATCTAGTTTATATACAGGTTAAACTATGAATATATCCAGTTTAACAAACAATTAAGGTTCAAAACAGTCTCAACAAAATGTGAAATTAAAAATTGGTTATATTGAAATTGTTATTCCTTTTCTGCAAATAAAAATAAAATTTAAACAATGCATAAACCTTGTAAATTTACTTTACTTTTTATTTTAGATTGAAAAAATGGATATGTTGATCCAAAAAGTTTTAATGCCCAAGGTTTTAGCAGTGCTGCAAGAGAAGGGTGTGTGTGTGTGTGTGTGTGCATGTGTGTGTGTGCATGTGTGCACATGTGCATGTGCGCACGCATATATACAAGGAAAATGCATGTGAGTGCAAAAGAGAAAGGATTTTTGTGGTTATATATGTTTTATATAAATAAAGAGTACATGTGTATATGTGGACATGAGCACAGGAAAGAAATTACCTAGTCAATGATCCACTTCCATTTTCCAGAGCCGGTGCATGGATGATAGCAAACAAGATAGAGAGAGAAAGAATGTGTGAATGTAAGATAAATCTTTGGTTAGATGAAATTTGCTCCTTCAACACACTCAGCACTACTAATCTCTTTAAAGCCTACCTTAAGCTAATACAAGTTCTGAATGCTAGCTATGAAATAAAAATATGACCTACGTGTGTTTGTCATTGCAATTAATCCAATTTCAAATGTGATGAGAACATGTTTGTCATTGAGCAGAAGTGGTTAAATAGGTGTGCTAGGCATAAATAGTTAAATGTATTTTATTGCTTTTAAAGGTTGTTTATTGTATGCGCCGAGCTTCTGAGATTTCCCCTGCTTGCTATGCTTATAAATTGAAAAAAGCTGAATATTTGGCATTGCTCGGAAAATATTCGGAAGCACAAGACATTGCGTCGTAAGTACTGTTTAATTGGAGTAATGTTTTATTGGTGCTAGCACAATTTATTAAACAACAGTTTATCAAATGAAAGTTCTTGAAAACAAAAGTTTATTAAACAATGATTGACTTGATGGTGTAAGTTTCTTCTATGATTAAACCTTTTCATTGTTACTTTAAATTTTATTATTTAAAATCAGTATGAAGCTGTTGTGTGGGATCTAGGTAAATTCCACCAATACCAGCAAATCATCATCATCAAACCAGTTTTAATCTGGTTTAATCCCCAATGACTGGAGGTGACTGGATGCATCCCACTACTTCTGCAACTCTTCTTACACCTCTCCACTTACATCAATCTGCCACATCTTTTCTTAAATGAATTCTTCTCATGCTTCCTTTGACTTGTTCTCTCCATTTCCTCTTCCCATCACTTCATGTACCATTGCCTTCATCAAAACATCTTCCTCAGGTTGTCTCAAAACATGACCATACCACCTCACATCATTCACCCTTGCCAGCTTATCTGTTGCTTCCTTTAATTCCAACTTATGTCTATCAGATCTACTGTATTCCTCTTGTCCACCAACTTTACATCACACATCACCCTCACCATAGATCTTTCTGCTCTTCTCAAAATAGCTTCTTGATTTTTTTTCAAACCCCATGTTTCACTTCCATATAACATAACTGATCTTATGTAGCTCTTATATATCTTTCCTTTCATTCACAAAAAGAATCTTTTTCTGAACCTCACCCTCTGAATTTCTTCCCTCCCACTCTTGTTCTTGCAGTCACTGTGGCTTCACATCCTCCACTGGCATTCAACCTATTGCCAAGATAGCAAAATCTTTTCACAGTTTCCACTTCATCACACATTACATCCTGTTGCACTTCTCCCACACCATTTGTTGCTTTATCACATTTGCTACAAGCAAATAATCTTGCTGCACTTGGAGTTACTTTTTTCAACTTAAAACACCTTCCATGAATCCATTGGTCACATTTTGTGCATAGCACCAAGTTGACTGTCACTGTTTTGCCATGTATTCCACTTGAGTCTACTCTATTTCGTATGACTTTACCCTCTGACATGCACATACAATCACCTTTGTCTTTTCAACATTCAATTTCAGTTTCTTGCTCTCCAATGCAGTTCTCCACTTTAAAAACCTTTCCTTCAGACTCTCCATCGTTTCACTCATCAGTACCAAATCATCTGTGTACAAAACCTCTTTCATTAAGCCTTCTCTTGCATTCTCTGTCACAACATCCACCACAATTGTAAACACCAAAGGTGACAAAATAGATCCCTGATATACAACAACTGCTATATAAAATTGTTCTGAGAATTCAGATCTAACTTTAACCTTTGTCTTTAAATCCTTATATAAACTCATCACCACTTTCACCAAGATTTCTTGTAGTGCTTTCTTTTCAGTGCCCATTGCATTACTCTTTGGAACTTTATCAAAAGCCTTCTCTAAATCCATGAAACACATGTACAACTTTTTATCTTTCTCCCTGTATTTCTCTTGCATTCTTCTCATTATAAAAAGAGAATCTAAGTCCCTTTTCATGTTTCAATAACTTCACTCCTTTACATGCTTTACAGCAGTGGTTCCCAACCTTTTTTTAGTCATGCACCCCATTCAAAAAACTATCAAGCTTACGGACCCCTAAACTTTTAAGAGTGACCCTCACAAACATTTTTTGCAAAACTATGCTTACATTTAGAATATTATCGTTTAAATGCAATTTTGTAATCGAATAAAATTAAAAAATTGCTCAAACATAAAATGGTACATTCAAGAATCATCAGAAAAACAACTTTAAACAAGTAGGTTACAGGTACATTGAATTGGAAGCAAACAAATAACAATGAATGGGAAAATAACAATGATGCAAACAAATTTAATGGGAAGCCTGGTGTTGTGTATTTTGCACCAAATCACTGAATTGTGGGTGGGTTTTTGACAAAGCTACCCGCATATCATGCTGAATGTCCATACGATTTCTGTGCTTAGTTTTCATGGTCACAAGAGCCAAAAATCCAGCCTCGCAGAGGTACATTGTTGCAAAAGGAATCATAGAACGAATTGCTTGCTTTGCCAGAGATTGGTAGGATTGCTGTTGAGAGCACCAAAATTCTTCCAGAGTTTTAGCATTAAATTCAATTTTTAAAAGCTTGCTTACTCTCAGATCAATAAGTTCTTTGTTGGGATCTTTGTCATTAATACCATTCAAGTCAATGAGAAAAGGATTTCGAATCCATGCTTTACTCTTCAAGCTATCTAAATTAAAATATCCTTGGAAGGAGTTTTGTAGAGTATCCAAGTGTGAACAAAATTCCTTTTTCATAGAGATAAAAATTTCACATTCTTTTTTAGTTTCATCCTTCAAGATAAAATCTTCTAACATTGGAAAATTAGCATAATTACCTGCTTGCAACCTACGTTTCCCAAGTGACAACTTGAGTAGGAACGCTTTCAGTTTTTCAGCTGAATCCCATTATTATCACACCTGGTCCTTGAAGTGCACGATTAACATTATTGATGTGGCCAAAAATATCAGCTAAATAGGAAAGGCTGTACAAAAATGGTTTAAACTCAAAATTTTCATAAAGGTCACTTCTTTTATCTTTTAGAAAAATTGACACATCTCGTTTGAGCTCATGCAGTCATTTTAAAACTTTGCCTCTGGAAAGCCAACGTACTTCTGAATGATACAAAAGCACAACGTGATCTGATCCAAGATCCTGACAGAGAACTTTGAAGATACGATGATTAATAGCTTGGCTTTTGACAAAATTAACTACTTTCACACACACCGACAGAACTTCTTTGAGGCTTGGTGGTAAAGTTTTTGCTGCTAAAGCATACCTGTGCAGCATGCAATGAGTAACATTTACATTAGGAACTTCGTTTTTAACCAAAGCGGCAAACCCAGATTTGTTTCCGAGCATAGCTGGAGCTCCATCTGTGCAAATAGAGCTTAATTTCTTTTTCCAGTCAAAGTTTTGCTTGACAAAAAATTTATTTACCATTCTAAACACATTGCTAGCCTTTGCGGTTTCCAAAAGAGGCTCACAAAATAAAAATTCTTCTTTGATTTTATTGCCATTAACATAATGCACAAAACTCAAGAGCTGACTGCAGTTAGAAACATCAGTGCTCTCATCAAGCTGCAAGCTAAATGCGAATGGGGAAGATGCCAATTCTTTCATGACTTGTTTAAGAATATTTTCTGAAATATCATCTATTCTGGATTTAATAACATTATTTCACATTGGTATACTTTCAAGTTTTTTCTCTGTTCTGAGCCACAAACTATTTCAGTCATTTCTAAAGCACAGGGCTTAATTAGTGTTTCGGCAATAGTGTGCAGCTTTTTGTTCTTGGCAATCTGATAAGCAATTTTGTAACTTGCTTCAAGCAGAGGCTTTCCAGTTGGAATAAACCCATGCTTATCTAAAGTACCGCCTCTTTCAAATCTAGCCTTTTTTTGCAAAAATGCATTGTGACTGTCAGAAACATTTCCTGGATGATTAGATATTAAGTGGTCCTTTAGCTTTACTGGCTTCATGCTACTATTAGCTAGAACTTTTTCACACAGGAAACATTGAGGTTTTTCTGTACCATTGCGATCTACTGTAACAGTAAATCCTAATGATATGTATTCGTTGTTATATTTTCTCTTTTTCGCAGCCATTGCAATTGGTTCTTTTGCTAAATTTTGTGCCTAACCTGCTGCTTAATAAACTACTAATGTCTGACATGATTCAAATATCTGGCGTTCAACCAAGAGAAAGTGTGACATCATAAAGACTATGATTCAACATGTAATTTTGTTGCTCCGCACTCAGATAAACGTCATAATCGGCACAGAAGAGAAAGCAAAACCATAACTCTTTAAGTTAATTCTGTCAAATTTGCAGTGCACTTGCAGACCCCCTGCTACCCATCCACAGACCCCTTGGGGGTGTGGATGTGGACCCCTGGTTGGAAACCACTGCTTTACAGTTTGTCATATCTCCTTTTCCCTTGTAGATTGACACCATCACACTAGTCTTTCAATCTTCTGGCATTTCTTTCCATCAAGTACTCTCTGACAAAGTTTCATCATCGCATCAATTCCAACTTTCCTGCTTGCATTTATCATTTCCATGTTCACCACTGAAAGTCCAGATGCTTTCCTTAATTTCATTTTTTTCATTGAACTTGTTGTTTCCTCTAACGAAACTTCTTTCACAAGACCTTTCACTATACCAATTCTTAGTCTTTTGATCCCATGCATTTTCCTTATTCATTGTCTTTTTCGTTTTTGTTTTTCCACATTTTCTTTTGGTCCTTCTTGCTGAACACAAATCTGCCATTTATTTCTCTCAAACATAGTCCACCATTTACATCTTGTCATTCCTTTTTATAAAACTTCAAAAGCTTAAACACATTGTTTGGTTTGTCACATAAATCATTCATCTCTTGCTCAGCCTCTCTCTTCAATGCTCTACTGACAATTTTTCTGGTTTGATTTCTCTCTTATGTGATTATTTTTATTCTCCTCTGATCAGATCTTGCACATTTGTTTAAATGTATTCTTTTTTTCTTTATTGCTTTTGCACTGAAGTGTACAACTCTATCACCATGTGCTTCCTCTCTCCCTTCTTCATTTCCTCTTTCCACAAAGTTTTTCATAAGCCTCCAAAACCCCATCCTTAAATGAACCCCACAAATTCTTTTCTTCATTATTAACTAATTCTTTCACCTTGTCCTTAAATTTTTCCCTTGTTTCTTTTTCTTTTAATTTTTATACCCTCCATGGCATGTTCCATTTAATTTTTATGTGCTCAAAACAAGTTTTCATTCTTCATATCAACAACTACTAACCTGTGTTGCAGTTTTCAAGAGATCACATTGACATTTTAAGAACTTTCTGCTTTTTCTGCTAAAGTAAAATTAATCTCAGTTTTATTACCACCTGAACTGTAGGTCAGTTTCCTTTTTTCCTTCTTAAACCATGTATTTGCAACACATAAATGCTTCTGATTGCAGAATTCCAACAGCATTCTACCTTCCAAATTTTGCTTGCCAATTCAATTTCCTCCATGTACACCCTCAAACTCATCCACATTTATTCCCAACTTGACCATTAAAGTCTCCAATTGCCAAAGTCAATTCTTATCTACCTTTTATCTTCCATTCATAAACCAGTTAATCGTAAAATTTCTGTATATCTGGCTTTCCACTTTAAAGTGCGTAGACACATATCACTCATATCATTTCTTCTCCAAATATAAGGCACATTGTCATCTTTTTATCACTCCTTTTCTGTATCCCAATAACACTCTCATGAAGCTCCTCTTTGAGCAATATTCCCACACCAGCATTATTTTCTGACCATCATAACTTGTATCTTTGAATAAATTTTTGGTTATGCAGAACTAACAGAACCAAAGGAATGGATGGAACCATAACTCTTTTGATTTTTCAATAGTCTTTAAAAAGACTGTTTACTTGAGAGCTTTTCCAGCCAACTCTCATTAAAAGAATTTGTTGGCAAATGACGAAGTTCAAGAAAACCATGGTTTATATAGTATTGGAAGTCATTGCTTTCAATATCTTCAAATACTATATAAACCACAGTGTTTTTGAAGTTCATCCTTTTTCAATGAATTTTCCTGACAAGATTTGGCCAAAAGAGCTCTAAAGTAAACAGTCTTTTTAAAGACTACCAAAAAATTAAGAGAGTTATGGCTCCATTCATTCCTTTGGTTATTTTAAACTTGTATCTTCTTCCTTCAACTCCAATAAAATGAGCTTCTTGGTGCCTCCATTGTACCTCTTGTATACCACAAATATTCACCTCTCTTCCTCAATTTCTCTGCCACCTCTATCCCTCTACCTCAAACTACTGATGTTCCAGGTTTCAAGTCTAATTCCATTCTGAGTCTTTTTCTTGTTTTTAAATTTAAATTTATACTCAGAGATTCTTTGCACCTTCTGCCCATTTAACAGCTGCTGGGCACTGGGGGCCATTTTATTAAGTTGCTTTTTCATAAGTTTTTTTCAAGCAATTTTTTTATTGGTCACATGCCCTTGCTGACACCAACCACAGTTCTCTGTTGTGCCTAAAAAACAGCACCTGCAAAACAACAGGTTGATCTATTTAATCCATAGTTGGAACCCAAATAGGTGCTCCCACTCTGGGTCAGAGTGAGCCTGGGAGTAATGGGAATTAAAGGGCAACTCCACTTTTTCTATAACTTTAGAGCTTTTGAACTGAAGCCTTCTCATCAGACATAGTTTAAAATCATACCAAGGACAACAATTATGTGTTGTGAAGAAAGTTAGTTTTGGGTCAAGAGTGATTGCAAGAATTTTAAGTGTTTTGTTGTTGGTAGTATTTGATTGTTTAATATAAAGGATAGAGTTGTGCCATATTCAGCTAGGTCTGGTGCAAAAAGTGTGGTTGTAGTTTTGTCTGTATTTATATGAAGAATATTAGAGATAGTCTATTAATAAAATTGCAAAGATATGGTTGAATGAGTTGTTAGGTGTTACTTTGTTTGGTGTAAGAAGCTGTGATGGTTATGTCATCAGCATATGTTTTGATTTGTACATCTTTTAAAGGAGTGGAACATCAGAAGTGTAAATATTAAATAATGTTGGGGACAGAACTCCACTTTGTGGTACTCTAATCTTGATTTTTTAGAGCTTAGAGAGAGTGCCATTGCATTGAGTGCATGCTTGTCAGCTTGTCATCCCTCAATGTAGTTTATTCCTTTAATTTAATGTAGTAATGATTGGAATGTTTAGTGTGTTCTTTAATGTTTTGGCAATTGGTGATAAAAGTGATTTGGGTTGGTAGTTTGTACCAATATTGTGGTCTTTGTTTGGTTTTAGAATGGAGATATTTGGGATAGGTGTTTAAAGATGTGCTATTGTGTTAGTGTTAAGGCGAGTGTTGTACATGTTTGTGAGGTATCTGATGAGAAGTGGTTAGGTTTTTCAGATGTCTGATATTTATGCCATCATTTATAGTAGAATTGTTGTTTGTGCTGTTTGAGATGACTAATTGCACTTCACTAGTTGTAAGTAGTATTTCAGCAGTGGAAAGGTTTTTAATTGTATGGTCTCTGTGTGTTTGTTGTTTTGATTGTGCTATATGGAGTAATGTTTGTGCATTGTATATAAAAGGCTTTTGCTTTGTCTGTGTTAGTGATGGCTCTTTATGTTTCAAAGCTGTTGCTTCAGTTTTGTTGTGTAAGTAGTTCTTTTTGTGGATAGTGGTGCTATGGTGCACCAAAGAGATTCAGCAGTGTGTTGGTGATCAATTTTGTCAAGATGCTATTTCTGGGTGTTTTTTGTTTATGTATTTGTTTGCTTATGTTATTCATAAGAGTTAATGAATTGTTGATCTGATCTGTTTTGTTTTTAAATGTGATTGTAGTGTTGGATGAGTTTGCACGTATGCATAGGTAAATGAATGTGATTTGTTTTGTTGCGATTTCCTTTAGGGATGAAGAGTCTTTTAGCATCCAGTATTGCCTTGACAAAGTGTTTGTCTACCTTATGGGCATTTGTAGTGTGGGGTCTGTAGGAGATGAGATCTTCAACATGTTGTTTTTAACCCTTAAAGCACCGATGACTGCCTCAGCTGCTTATTGGCAGACAACCAATGACTGCCTGAGCCACTTAATGCTGCACAACCAATAACTGCTGTAGCAGCATTCCAATAAGTGATGTATAATTGCTACACTCGCTTGCCCACATGATCACTGCCTGGCACAAATATGTGTCAGCATGTGGTTGATGACATAAGCACGTGCCTTATATTGAATTTGAACTTAGTGAATTGGAACTGAATGAATTTGAAATCGAACTGAATTTGAACTAAATGAACTGAACAAGAACTTAAATTTGAACTGAGTAAACTGGGCATCCTGTATATTGAACTTGAACTGAGTGAATTTGAACTGAATAAATTTAAATGTGAACTGAATTTGAACTGAATTTGAAGTAAATGAACTGAATGAGCACTTGAATTTGAACTAAGTGAACTGAATGTCCTGTATATTGAACTTGAACTTTAACTGAATATATTGAACTTGAATTGACCTAAATTATTTTTTTTATCTCTATATTTATCCTCCTGACTCGCAGGAAAGCGACAGAGGCGCTATACATAGGGTATGCAATTACCCCAACCTGCTTCTGGAGATGCCTGCTGTCCGCTAGTAATTTAGTAGAGATATGACTGTAATTTAGAACTGCTTGCCAAGACCACCAAGCAGGGGAAAGTGCCGTAAAGTGTCTTTCCCAAGGACACAACAGAATGGTGCCAGTGGGTTTTGAACCAAGACCATGTTGATCATAAGTCCGGTGCTTTAACCACTCGAACATGCTGCTTTGAAGACTAAAAAGTGGCCCCCTATTTCTTTGGCAGTGGGCATCCACTGATTGTAAGGCCATCACTGATTATTCTTGCATGTGTTTTTACTCTCGTATTTATTATCTTCTTCTCCTTTCAGCCTTTCCCTTCAGTCAGGGGTGGCCACAGCGTATCATCATTCTCCACATCTTTCTGTCTTCAACATCTGTTTCCTTCACACCAACTTCCTGCATATCTTCCTTTACTGCATCTAAAAATCTTCTCTTTGGTCTCCCTCTTCTCCTCTTTCCTGGTAACTCCATTTCCATCATTTTTCTTCCTACATACTCTTGGTCTCTCCTCATGACATGTCCATACCACCTCAGCCTGCCCTCCCTCATCTTCATTCCTAACTGTTCAACCTTAACAGTACTCCTGATGTTCTCGTTTCTAATCTTGTCTTTTCTCGTCACTCCCATAGCAAACCTCAACATTTTCATCTCTGCAACTTCCATCTTTTCTACTTGTTTTTTTGTGACTGCCACTGTCTCAAGTCCATACACCATTTCTGGTCTTACCATTGAACTGTACACTTTTTTACTCTAGCTGGTAACCTCCTGTCACAGATTACTCCTGATACTCTTCTCCATCTGTTCCATCCTGCCTGTACTCTCTTCTTTACCTCCCTCTCACAACCACCACTTTCTTGCACCGTTGATCCCAAATACTTAAATTCCTTTACTCTTGGCACTTTTGTATCCTCCATATTCACTGTTACGTCATCATTTCCTCCATTTATGCACAGATATTTGGTCTTTGACCTACTTACTTTCATCCCTCTTTTTTCCAATGCATACTTCCAGGATTCTAATCTCTGCTCCACTTCTTCCCTGGTCTCTTTACAAATCACAATATCATCAGCAAACAGCATTGTCCATGGTGGTTCTCTTCTTACTTCATCCGTTAGCCTGTCCATTATCACTGCAAACAGGAATGGACTTAACGCTGATCCCTGGTGCAGTCCAACCTTAACCTTGAAACTTTCTGTAGTTCCTACTGCACACCTCACCACTGTTTCGCTTCCCTCATACATATCCTGTACTAGTTGTACATACTTTTCCACTATTCCAGATTTTCTCATACAGTACCACAGCTCTTCCCATGGAACCCTGTCGTAAGCTTTCTCTAGGTCCACGAATACACAATGTAGCTCTCTTTGACCTTTCCTGTATTTTTCCATCAACATTCTTAAAGCAAACATGGCATCACTGGTTCCCTTTCCTGGCATAAATCCATATTGCTGTTTGCTGATCTCCACTCTATCTCTTAACCTTGCTTCAATAATCCTTTCCCATACTTTCATTGTGTGGCTCATTAGCTTTATTCCTCTGTAGTTTCCACAGCACTGTGCGTCCCCTTTGTTTTTATAGATTGGGATAAGCACACTCCTTCTCCATTCTTCTGGCATCCGTTCACCCATTAATAGTCTGTTGAACAGTCTGGTCAAAAACTTTATCCCCATCTCCCCCATGCACTTCCAAACTTCTACTGGCAACTCATCTGGCCCAACTGCTTTACCTTTTTTTCATCCTTCTTAGTGCATTTTTTACTTTTTCTCTACTGACACAATTTACCTCTTCGTTAACCACTTCTGCTTCCTCTGTCCTAGGGTCTCTGTTATTTTCCTCGTTCATCAGTTTCTCAAAGTACTCCTTCCATCTCTTTAACACTGCTTCCGAATTTACCATAACATTACCATTTTCATCCTTTATAACCCTCACATGCTGTACATCTTTTCCCTGCTCTGTTTGTCTGCCTAGCCAATTTGTACAACTCTTTTTCACCTTCTTTTGTTTTCAATCTAGCATACAAATTGTCATATGCACGTCCCTTTGCCATTGCAACTGCCTTCTTTGCCTTATTCTTCTTTTCTTTGTATATCTTTTTAGTATTTTCATCTCTTATTTTGTCCCATGCTTTCCTTGCCTCTTTCTTTTCTTTTATGCTTTTTTGAACTTCCTCATTCCACCACCAAGTTTCCCTGTCTCCTTTTCGTTTACCGAATGTCACTCCCAGTACAGTTTGAGCTGTTTTTCTTAGCATTTCTGCCGTTTTGTCCCACTCATCGGGTAACCCATCCTCGCCTCCCAAAATCCTGGTCACCTCTTGTCTAAACGCTTCTTGACAGCTTGTCTCTTTTAGTTTCCACCATCGTATCTTTGGCTTTACTTTCTCTGCCTTTTTCTTTTTCACCATAAGAGCCATTTTGCATACCACCATACGGTGCTGCTTTGCGACACACTCATTCAATATTACCTTACAATCACACATTTCCTTCAAGTTTCTCCATCTGCACATCACATAATCTACTTGGGTACTTCTTCCTCCACTCTTAAATGTCACTCTGTGTTCATCTTTTTTCTTGAAATAAGTATTGACAATCGCCAAATCCATCCTTTTACCAAAATCCACAACCATTGATCCTTCCTTATTTCTTGTTCCAGCACCGTACCTCCTCATTATTTCCTCATCCCCTATGTTTCCTTCGCCCACATGTCCATTAAGATCTGCACCAAGAACTATCCTCTCTTCTGTTGATATACTTTCTAGCAAATTCATCCAGGTCTTCCCAAAAATCATTTTTCTCCTCCATGCTGTTGTTAACCTGTGGAGCATATGCACTTACTATATTTAGGATAGACCCATTTACCTCCAGCTTCATGGCCATCAGTGTCTGACACCCTCTTCACCTCCAAGACACTTTCAGCCAGCTCCTCCCTCAGCACTATCTCTATCCCATTTTTTCTTCCATCAGCTCCGTTGTAAAATATTTTACATCCACCTCCAATGTTCCTTGCTTTACTACCTTTCCACTTTGTTTCCTGTAGACACAATATGTCTACATTCCTTTGCTCCATCATATCTGCCAGCTCTCTTCCCCTTCCAGTCATCGTTCCAATATTTAAAGTACCTACCCTAATGAGTGAGCATCTTCCTTTCCATGCTTCTTGCTGCTTCTTCACTCGCTTTCCTCCTCTTTTTTTGCTCTTATTTTCACAATGTTTAGCAGTAGCATAATTTCCACAGGTGCCCTGCTGTGCAACACCTGAGGCGGTCGTTGGTAACCCGGGCCGCAACCGATCTGGTATGGATTGATGATGATTTCGCATTTGTCTGTTTTGGCAAAAATTTTTTTATGCCGAATGTCCTTCCTGCCGCAACCCTCCCCATTTATCCGGGCTTGGGACCGCCATCAAGAGACACAAAAAAGTGCCTCTGATGGCTGGGTTCTCTCGTATTTATTATAATGTATATTATTCATGTGAAAAGTGGCCCTTTGAAATTGATGGCTTTTTTTTTGAGACTGAAAAGTGGCCCCCTTATTTTTTTGCACTGGGTCTTTCCTGATTTTAAGGCTATCAGTTGATTGTAATGCCATCATTGATATTTGTGTATTTATTTTTACTGTTATGTATTTATTATAATGTATATTGTATTCGTGTTGTTGTATAAAAATTAATTACCACACATCTTCCGATTTTGTACTGTGTGCTTACGACCTTGGAGAGGAAGGTCTAATTCCCCTATTTTCAGCCCTATCTAATACCCTCTTATGCTTGATTACTCAAATGACACATGATTTAGTGTAGCATGATAAGTAAATATTGTTTTCAATGCATTTTTATTTATTTATTTTATTTAAGTAGTAAAAACATCCAAAATTAGGCTTTTTTCGTTACACAGTTAATCTGCAAAAAATTAGGCACCAGTGCTTTAAGGGTTAAAATGATGTTTAATTAACTTTTTGGTAGTGTGTTATTGTTTTTAAGAAATAAGATGGAGTTATTTTGGTCTTGTGATGTATGGTGAAGGTGGTAAGAATTGGTAAGTCATCTGATGTGAAAGAGTGGTTATCTGCTTGCTAGTACAATCATAACTTTTCTGAAGCTGTCTGTGAAGTAGGCAGTTGTGTTTGATTGGATGGTAGAAGTGTTGAAGTGTTTTGTGTGGTGTAATTGGAATTAAGTAGAATGTTTCCAATCAGTTCTCCTCTATGCTCTTCAGTAGGTGAGTGCCACAATGGAAAAAGGCATTGATGTCTGCTGTGATGATTGTGTTTGGAAGGTTTGTTATGTGTGTGAATGTGCTGAATATAATCAAGTCTTCTGTTAGTTACATTTGGGTAGAATGTTTGGGTGGAATGTAGATTTTTGTGAAATGTAATTGTTGTGATGTGGAAATCTGGATTTTGATGATTTGTAGTTCAATTGGTGAGGTGTTTGGTGTTTCAAGTTGTGAGAAACTGATGTTGTTTTCAATGTAAGTCAGGGGACCTTGTTGTTTGTGAGTGCAATCTGTTCTTATAGAGTTTATGATTGTGTTAAAAAGTGTTGTGACTCAAAAGCACTTTAGATGCACCAAGTCTTTTTTGTGATTACATAAAGCAGATGTTTGATGTTTAGCAATAGTTTTAAGACAAATGCACCCAAACCCAGGACTACATACTTCTGTGTGTTTCTAGTCTTGGGTTTTTTCAGGCAAAGAAATGCTTCTGGCAAGTACCTTTAATCTGTGCAACACCTAAGACAGCATGAAGAAGCATATAGGTAGTTGCCAAGCCATTAAAAGACCATTTAATTTGTTTTTTGCTCTGATGATGTTGTTACCCCTCCAAAGATATTTTTGAGGAAACATCCTTTAACCCAGTGTTTCTCAAGCCTTTTTCTCTGTGACCCAAAATTGTTAAAAACAACGATTTGCAAAGATGACTGCAACCCAAATAAATTTTACTGAGCCTCTAAAGAAAAAAAAAGTCTTCACCTTGAATCTGTTTCTGATTTCTTGATTTTTATCTCCAAAATCTAGTGTTCTCTAAAAAAAAAAGTCTTTATCTTGAATCTGTTTCTGATATCTTGTTTTTAAATCCAAAATCTAGTGTTCTCTAAAAAAAAAAAAGAAAAAGGTCTTCATCTTGAATCTGATTCCGATTTCTTCATTTTTCTCTTAAATTCGTGATGACATCTCAAGAAGGTTCTTCACTTCTCAAATCTTGTGCGTGCAGATCTTTTTCTTTTATGTGTGGTAATTAACAAGCTTTCACAACCTATCCACATAGTCTTGGCAACCCATGGTTTGAGAAACACTACTTTAACCTCTCAAAGGTGCACATCTAGATTCCCACTTTTGGATTATCTGTACTACTTTTAAAGTCTTTTTCCACAGACTAGTGTTGTGGTGTTGTGTTGATACTTGTCTTGGTGGTTAGTGTTGTGTGTGTGTGTGTGTGTTAACCTTACACATTGCAGGTTATGAGTGTTAAGGTTTATGCAAGGTTCTGGAGTCTTTTTAAGTCATGCATGAAAGTTGCATATTGTAAATTCATTTCCATTAGAGCCTCATAATATTTTTTAATACTTACTACAACTAATGTGTTCATTTTAAGCAAGACACCCTGGGTGTTTTTCAGGAAGGAATTTGCTTAAAGTATGTTAATTTTTAAATTTTTAGGCATTGCATATAAAATGCACAAAACCAGAAAGATGGATAGAATATTAACAATCAATAGCTGAGAAAAGTGTAGGCAAAGTTAGATTTTTCTTACCATAATTATGGGACATTTCATGTCAACTCACACCCCTATTTTGCCAACCATCTCCAATTTGCTGAAATTTGGCATGTTTGGCATGGATAAAGTTTGGATAAAAAAATGTCCCACACCAAATTTCCAAGTTTTTTGATCAAATAGTTTCCGATATATAAAGGTTGAAAGTTAGACACAAAATCGCTGCTTGAATGCCCCTAATAGAGTAAACTTTCAAGGATTTGACATACCCACCAGTCCTGATCATAGATACAGGTGTAGGCTCCCAAATGTAATTCTTCAAATAGTAGCCTGTCAAATTCATTTGAAACTTTGACAACTGTTGCTTCAGAAGCTGAGGAGTATCTTCTGATGGTAAGCTTTGCCTTTTTATCTAGTGAGCGATATAAAGGTGTGGTGCTTGACTGTACTGACAATGGTAACAGCCTTTAATAAATGCTTCTCCAGCATCTGACCTTCCTATATTATCTCCTCTACACTTACAGATTCAAACTGAATACCCTTAATGTTTTCAGTTGCAAATTCAAACAAGAATATTGGAGATAGGATTTGCTTCTCAGAAGAGCGCTGCAGACTTGCACGTGAAGCTATATTATGGTGCCTCCAACACCGTCACAAGGTCCCTTCCCATTAGAAGTAGCAAAAAAATGCCACTCTGCAGGAAATCCAAAATCTTCCACATGGTGGTCGAAATTAATGAAGTTGGATTTGTTTTTGTATTGAGATGCTGCACCATCTGAAAAATAAAACACTTTTGTCACTTCAATCTTTTCTCTTATGTAAAAAAGCACTCGTTTCATGAAGACATGAACAGAGATGGCATCATGGTTCATGTGATTGGATATAACAACAAAGCAGACATGCTTGATTGCTTTTCCTTTAGCCATTCAGTAATAAATAACAGTTGGATGTGGTATTGCCTGCTCATTTGTCCAATGAAATCCTTGGGCAGTGTCTTGGCAGAGAAATGAATAATTTTCGGCAAAATCCCTAATACAATGATCTCACCTGGCTTGATATAATTTTTTAAGCTTTCAAAAAATGATGCTTGTTGCTTTTCAATAAAATCATGACATTTCAATATTAACAACTTGTTAATAAGTGTTTCCACAAAGTCTTCAGGTGACTTTGTTATTGCTTCCAAGGTTGTTTTATCAACATTCACCCATGCCTTGTACGTAATGTCATCTATTGTCGATTCATTGAATGTACTCATAAGGGATTCGTTAAATTTTACAAATTTTCAGCAAGTACAGTGATCTTCTTCTACCCCAGAACAGTACTCACAAGGTCCTGCTTGGACTGTGCTTTTGCAAAGCTGACATTGGTCAAGAAAGCAGTTTGATGTGGCAGGATTGCAAGACAAAAGGTTAAGCAGGTCTTTGTATGTAATTTTCCCAGTATGGTCTGGAATTAGTTCTTGAAAATCTTTTTGTCTGCAGGCTTCAACCTTCAATCTGACATTCTGATGTACAGTACAAATTCAGATGCTATGGGTCCACTTGCACCAGCAAGAACAACATTTTTTGGACGAAGTAGAGCAAATTTGGAAAACCCAACTTTAGGAGAAGACCCCTCATTTTAAAATTTTTTGTAGGTTTCAATAAGATTGCACAACAAAAAGCGTTTCTGAACTGTTTGTTTGACTTCATCAATTTTCATTGTAACACAGTCTTTCTTTTCAGGAATCATTCCACTAAGTTCATCTTTTTTATAAAACTCTCACTAGCCTTGCTGTTTCCTCAAGTAAAGTTTTGCCTGCCTTTTGGTTTGGGTTTTAAAGAATTCCTTTTTCCTGGACAAGGGCTTTTGCTCTCTTTATCATGTAGTGGGTAGCTCCTACAACTCGAAATTCTTTGATGACTTTCTTGATGCCCCAACTCTTTGGAAGTGCAGTGAGGACTTGGATTTTCTCACTAGTTTTTTTCAGATTGGTGGAACTTTTCCTTCAATTGTTCCAGCATTTCTACAAAAGTGGGACGAACAGGTTCAGGCTCTGGATCTTTTGCTGGCAATAACCTCAGCTTCTTTTGTATTTCATCCACTTTCTTTGGTTTCTCATATGAATACCTTTTTAATCCTTTTTTTTTTCTTGAATGGAGATATTCCAAGAGGAGATAAGCTTTCATTCAGGTCATCTATATTTACAAAGTCAATCTCCTCAGTTTCAGGTTCACAGGCAGATTCTTCACCAGATGTTGTAAAAGAAGAAGGTATCAAAACAAGTGATGGTGCTCTTGTCTGTGCAATGTGCTTTCTACATCCTGTGCATAACTTTTTCCCTGGGATGAGTGGTACCTGAATAAAAAGGTCATATTTGTTAATTAATTGCAAATAAATCGACTGACATTTTAATGGGAAACAAATTTTCAATTCATGCTGAAATATTTTTTTTTTCTTGTGGATAAGTTTCTTTGAAATTCTTTGTAATTTGTCGCAAATCTGTATGCTTGGGTTTTTTATACACACTGAAAGGATTGGCACAGGATTTTTGTTGAGCAGAGTATGAGGATAAGTACTCATTAAAATGTTTCTTACAAGCATCGTGGATGAGTTCAGATGACCTGCCCACTTTCAGGTCAATTAATTTACTTTGATCTTCACTCAAATGTAGAAATCTACCTTCACCTTCACAGATGTCATCAGTATCTTTTATTTCTGCTCTGCCACAATAAAAACAGAAAGAAATAAACAAACATATAGGACTATAGCAGAAGAAGAAAAAGGAAGAAGTAACAAAATGTTAAACGTTATAGCATGCACACAGTAATATTTGATATAGTAGTTAGAAGAATGATGCATGGTTGCAACACCTTACATAGAAAAGCAGACAAGGAATTATAAGACAGGGAAAAACAAAATAAGAGATAAAAAGAAAAGCGCGACAAAGCAAGACGTACCATGTATTTGAGGCATTATTGCATTGGCGGCAAAAATATGGTGGGAAGCACAACAAGCCTTTAACCAAAAAGGGTCAGACAGGCAAACAAACCCACCGAAAGAAATCCTGTCATGGGTCAAAAAGGACCATTTCATGGAAACATGGTACAAAAGAAAAAAAAATACACACACACACAAAAAAAATTATTTAAACATTTTCTGTTGAGATAGTAGCCACACAATCTAGTCTTCTCTATGAAAAGCAGTTTCTCCAGATAGAAGTCCTGTGTTCTGAAAAATAGCAAAGACAAGGCCAGACAAGGCTCAACAGCCGAAAAAAAAAAAATAACAATAATAATATTCATTCTAATCAAGCAGATTACTATTAATTGTAGTCTAGATTAAAGTTGTTTATTCTATTGTAGAGTAGGTTTGGTACTGATACTAAACTATTTGCATTAATTTAACAAGGAATTTGGAAAACGTGCCAAGTGTTGAGTGAGTTTTTTTCTGAAGGTGTTGCTTGAATGGCTGTGCCTGATCTCTTAAGGTATTTTGTCCTAGACTTTAGGTCCAACAAATTTCAGAGATTGCTGACTTACTTTAGTTCTGAAGCAATTTGATATTATTTGGCTGTTGCTTCTGGTTTTCATTTTTAAAGATTTTTTTGTAAAAAAGTTATTAAATGCTTATGAAAGTTGTTTGTTTTCATATTTAAACATCATTTGTGCTATTTCTAGGTTGTAAAGATTATTTATTGTAAAAAGTTGAGCGTCTTTCATAAGCTTCTGTGACGTCACTATTGTGTTGTAGATTAAATGTCATTTTTAAAAATCTGTTACATATACTTTGCAGTTTTCTAATTAGAGTGGAGTTTTCAAAACACCAATTGTTTATGCAATATCATATGTGACTAATCAATAAAGAATGATATATAATTAGGAGAGAATCTTTACTTAAACATGGCTTGATTTTCATAGTTACCACCAATAGTGCTTGTAACTTTTTTTAAGGATATAATGTAATCTTTTCATGACAAGTGGTTGTCCAGAATAGCTCCTAATAGTTTAAAGGATGAGATTTTTTGAATTGGAGTGTTTCTGATTTTCAATGTTAAGTTGGGAGTGGGTGTATTGAGGGTTTTAAAGTGCATGCACTTTGTTTTATCAATGTTTAAGGAAAGCTTGTTGGCCACTAACCATTTGTCGATGTTATTAAGCTCTTCATTTGCATTGTCATACAAGTTTTTTTGGTTTTTTTCCTGAAATTAATATAGTTGTATTGTCTGCAAAGGCTAAACAACTGCTGTATCTCAGGCATTTAGGAAAGTCATTGACATATATTATGAACAGGATGGGTCCCAGAATTGAGCCCTGGGGGCAGAAGAGGTCAGTTTATTGATGTTTGTAGATTTAGTGCCAAGGACTTCAGTTTGTTGAGTTCTATCTGTGAGATAACTTTTAAACCAAAAAAAAGGTATGTCTCTTACTCTAGACTGGTACAGTTTGTTAAGCAAGATTTTATGGTCAATAGTATCAAAGGCTTTAGAAAGATCTAAGAAAATCCCTAAAGTTGATTGCTTGTTTTCAAAGGCTGTTGTAACTTTATCAGTTAATAATGTAATAACATGCGAGGTGGAGTGCCCTTGTCTACAACCAAACTGGTGATTGGACAAAAGATTGGAGTTATTGAAAAACAAATAAGACGTCTGTGTATGATTTTTTCAAGAATTTTTGAAAAATTGGATAGCAAGCTAATTGGTCGATAGTTTGCTGCATTTTTTGTGTTTCTTTTTTTGAAAATAGAAATTACTTTTGCATGTTTAAAAAATGTAATAAACTTGCCTTGGGACAGCGGAAAGATTAAAAACATAACTCAGTGCTGACAATGCATTAATAGGTAAGTATTTTAGTAGTATAAAAAGTATACCATCCCAACCAGCACTGAATTTTGAAGGAGTTTCAGATATAAGTCAAGGTAATTCAAAAGTAGTTGTTGGATAGAAAAACATTGATGTAGGGTTCGATGTACCAAGAAAATTGTGATGATTATTATTATTAATATTATCGATAATTATTATTAATAATATTATTAATAATTATAATAATGAGTCATTATTAATAAAACAAAGCATCTGCAACAATAAAATTGGATTTTGGAAGTTAAGGATTGTGAATCCTTTTCTGCTTAATGGGAAATCAAAACCAACTTTCACATAGTTGATAGAACATCATAAAACAATGCTCAACATGGCTCTGGAGCTTACATTATAGATTAAAAGATTTTTTTACTGTATTAATTTTTTTTTCTTTTTTGTGGATGTAGGTTTAAATCATGCCCATAGTCACTGTTTTTAATAAATCTAATTAGAAGTTTATAAGTCTAGTATGTCATCATGCATGTAAAAAATCTTTCAACCAATAATGTAAACTGCTGAGTAGTATGCTCTGTTGAGCATCATTCTATGATGCTTTATTAACTACGTGGGAGTCTGTTCTGACTTCCGATTAAGCTAGGAAAGAACCCACAACTCTTATCTTATGAAAACAAAACTATTATATGCTTACACCCATAGATGACAGCAAGCTCATTAATTCATACTCATCAACATTGGCTCAACACAATATTGAAAAAGACTGACAGTTAAAACAGGCAGAACATTACAGTTGACATAAACAGCTCAAATTAGCTTAACAATCAGCAGACTAGGTTGGTGGAATGAGTTAACGCTACAGCCCTGCCCTACTGCAACCTTAGAAGCGGCACTAGATCTGCTGGTTATTGCAGAAGCAGGTGCAAATCCTACCTCAAGTAACTATTTTTAATAAATCAAATTTAAAGTTTATAAAGTAATACATCATCATACAGTATGTGTAAAAATCTTTCAATAAAACTAAAATTAGTTTGCCATAAAATATGATTGGTAGATTGATTCTGGGCACCATTTTATCCCTATGACCATTGTCAAATACTACTACTTTGTTTGAAGAGCATCCACTCCAGGTCAGACACAAACAGGACTGGAGTCAAGGGTTTATCCTTTTACTACCCCAGGCTGCTGTACTGCCTGGATCAGATGCTGATAGTGATGTTATTAAGCCAGCATTGAGTTTTCGTCATCTAAAGCTGTAGATCTTGTGGTCCATGTGGTGCTCGATGTATAAGGCATGCTATTAGAACATGGTCTGCAGTTTGTTCAGAAGCACCACACTCGTAATTCGATGAAGAAGCAAGACCCCATTTGTGCATGGACGAATGGAATTGCCCAACACCAGTACATAGGCAGTTGAGCTTAACCCAAGCTGCTCAGGGTAGGCCCATCTCAACAGGTCTGGCACCGGTTTCGAGCAGAAAAGCATGGAGCCTGGAAGCATTTTCACAGTACTCTGTTTTCTATTTGTGATTTGTCCATTCAGAAGCATAAATGCCAAGTCTGGCAAGGTTGTCCAAAAGATTCCACAAAGCTGGCACAAACGGGCGTCTGGATCTTAGTTTCGCTTGGTGAGTATTTGAGGACCCACTTAAAAGACCATGCAAGATATGATCAGGGTTCAGAGATCCACAGTGAGCCAAGGAGAGTGTCACTCCCAATCGCTGAAGCTCAGCTGGCTGGATGCCTGAGAGTATGGGTAAGTGGTTTGTTGGAGTGGGATGCAGGCATCTAGTGATTTTGCACAAGGTGTCATTAAAACACTGTTGATGAGGTGAGTGTGAGCACTGCAACACCAGACTGGCACACAGTACTCAGCTGTTGAGTAGACTAGAGATAAGGTAGCTATGCAAAGTATTTTAGCACCAGCACCCCATCTTAAGCCCACAAGTTGCCTCAGCAGTGTGGTGTTGCACAATGCCACTAGATGGTGACAAAACATGAGCAATCTGTCCAGTTTTATACCAAGGTAAGTTGGAGTTGGACAGAATGGTAAAAGTCTATCATTATTGTAGACTTTTAGCTCACTTTTGGTCTCTCGGTTGTTTAAGTGAAAGGCTGCCATCACCATCTTAGTGTGACTGAGCTTCAACTTCCAAGTCTGGAGATTGCTGAAAGTGTGGACATGTCTTGGCTTAAAGTCCCCTCCAAGTCCTTCCAGTTTCCAGAAGAGTGCAGCAATGCTAAATCATCAGCATAAGCAAACTTTCTGGAAATCATGGAAAGCAGATGGTACATATAGATGTTAAATAGGAGGGGAGCCAAGACTGATCCCTGAGGAGTGCTGTTTTTAAGATGGCATAGCCTACTTTGCTTGCTGTCACAGAAAATAAGGGTGAAACTTTGGTTTCGGACAAGCTCCATAATCATTCTGACCATGTGCTTATTTGGAAGCAGTCTCAGCAGTTTGCAGGTAAGGCCACAGTGCTAGACAGTGTCATAAGCAGCTGTCAGATTGACAAATATGGCACCGGCCTTCTTTTCAGCCTCAAAATAATCCTTGATGTTCTGGGTTAAAAGAACAACTTGATCTACAGTTGAGTTTCTGCATCAGAACCCATCCTGCTGTTTAGGGACCAGCGGATCAATTAATGGTTTAACACAAGTGTAGATAAGCCTCTCGAGGATCTTGTAGGGGACACAGAGCAGAGATATTGGTCGATAACTTTTTGTGTCCTCCACTGGCTTTGTTGGTTTTGGGATCGTGACTACAAGCGCTCTTCTCCAGATCTTGGGAATTTTTAGTTGGCACAAACAAGAAGAGAGGAAGTCACGTAACCAGGACTTCAAAGCAGCTCCAGTATGAACTATAAGCTCTGGGCAGATGGAATCAGGTCCTTGAGCTTTACCTGGTTTTAAATGTTGGAGGGCAGCAGTAAATTCTCTCTGAAAAAGTGCCAGAGATATTTACTGGATCTGGTGTTGTGGCCCTCCAAAGGTCAGACACTTCTTGAGAGACAAGTCATGAAGACTTGTGATCAGCAGCCTTGTATTCTAACCAACTGAGATGCAATAGCATCAGCTGAAACGAGACAGTGACGAGGAGGGTGTCGTGACCTACCAGTAAGGTTGTTCAAAATACTCCATGCTTTTTGACTAGAGTGTGAGAAGTCAATGCTCTGATCTGCCTCAGACCATCGATCCCTCCAGTTCCTATCAAGTTTGGCAAGCAGAGCTGTAGCAGCCAAACTTGAGTTGTCTCCCTGAGGAGACTGCAGGAAAGTTTTATAGAGGGATTCACACTCTATATCCCAACATGGAACATAGTCATTTCGATACCCGCATAGGATAGTCTTTTTGGCTGCTTTCTTAATGGTGTTACAGAAGTCATTGTAAGCTGCATTCACATCAAGTGAATCAGGCAGCAACAAAGTCTTTTCGAATTTATTCATTAAAGCAATGTAACTCCATTTGGCCTTGGCAAAAGTTCCATTGCTTAACAGGCATGCTTGGCACTGCCATAGCAAACCTTGGTGGTGTAATAAGCAAAGGTCGATGTTGTGACCTGGGCAAATTTTCAAGGACATGTCTATCTGGTAAGCAACTGTTAGGATCTATGCTAGCGAAAGCTAGATCTGGATTGGTGCCAGTGTTCCAGCAGCTGGAGTAAAAACTGGCAGCGTCCTTGATATTATATAGGAGGGCAAGACAATTAGTACCGTAACATGGGGATACTTTGCCCTCATGGAGCAACTTTGCCCATTTTTTAGAAAAAAAAGTCCTCCCTGACATCAATGGCAAGGGCAAAATTTTAGTTTCTCTGATGTTACTATTTCTATGATCCTTAAGCTTTTCAAAGAGTGTATTATTGATCCAACACTTCTTGTTTCAGTATTTCAATGAAGAATTTGAATCAGGCAGTAAATTCGCACATTTTTGTGGTTGTTGATCTTTTATAGCCACAGTGTGGGGCACAAATTGATTTGGTTCAATTTCATGATTAATTGTTGTGTTGATACATAATTTATAAGGAAAAAGTATATTTTATAGATTCAAGTTGTTCACCTTATTTTAGCCAATTTTTCGAATCTATAGCTCAGTTATAGTCTTTTGGGGTTACTTTGCCCACTTGAATCTTTAATCAATTCAAACAATTCTTCAGTTTGGCATGAGCTTGTTGAATTTGGTGGCTGCATTAAATTATAAACCAATATACTGTAGGCTAGAATAGATTAAATTGGGACAAACTGGGGTAAATATGGACAGTTTTGTTTCAAGATATATTTTTATTGTACTAACAATGAACTTTTACGAAATAGGTAAATTATATAAACTTTCTATTCTAAAAACATTATTTTTAGTAAAATTTAATGAATAACAAAATATATCTATTGCTGTTCCAATTTACGCCATCCTACAATACAGTCTTCCTTTATAATTTCAACTTCTGCTTTTATTTTTACAGGTATAAAAATAGCCTTGTAAACTAAATATACATCTGAAAATGCCATGAAAACACAAACGTGTTCCAGGAAGCAGACACTATCAAGATTACACAACAGAAAAGTTGAATGAAGCAGTAAAGGAGGTGAAAGAGGGTCGGATGTCAGCAAGGGCAGCTGAAAAAGAATATGGCATTCCTAGAAAAACTATTGGCAATAAGTTAAAAGCCAAGCACATGAAGCAAGTTGGAAGACCTACTGTTTTGACTCAATGTGAAGAGGTTGCTTTCAAGGAACATGTCATTACCATGAGTGACTATGGCTTTCCATTTGACTCATACAATTTGTGCATGACTGTCAAATATTTTCTGGATAAAAAAGGAGTTAAAGTAAATCAATGCAAGAACAATTTGCCTGGGACTGATTGGTGCCATGGCTTTTTGAAAAGGCATAAAGATCTTACAAAGCGATTTGCTTGCAACATAAAGAAGAAACGGGCAGCAATTTCAGAAAGGACTATTAGCCAATACATCTCAAACTTGGAAAAAGAAGTGGAAGGTGTTCCTTCAAGCAACATCTTAAACATTGATGAAACAAACCTAATGGATGATCCTGGAAATAAAAAAGTTTTAACAAAGCAAGGATCAAAGTATCCTGAAAGAGTGTTAAATACATCAAAATCAAGCATTTCTTTAATGTACTGTGGAACAGCATCAGGGTCATTACTCCCACCTTATATAGCGTATAAAGCTGAAAATCTATGGGATAGCTGGTGCATTGGTGGTCCAAAAGGCACCAGGTATAATCAGTCCAAGTCTGGCTGGTTTGATGTACAATGTTTTCATGACTGGTTTTTCAGTATAGCATTGCCATATATAAAAAAACTGAATGGGAAGAAAATTATGATTGGTGATAACCTTTCATCCCACATAAATAAAGATGTGGTAAATGCATGCCAAGAAAACGAAATATCATTTATTTGCCTCCCTCCAAACAGCACACATTTGACCCAGCCATTGGATGTGGCATTTTTTAGGTCCATGAAAGCCAAGTGGAGAACCCTTCTCACAGAGTGGAAGCGGAATGGGTCCTCAAGAAAGACCTCACTATCCATAATCCCAAAAGATCGTTTCCGTTGCCAGCTGAAGCAATTACATGATGAAATGCCAAAAACTGCAACAAGCAATCTCAAGTCAGGTTTCAGGAAAGCTGGAATCTACCCTTTAAACAAAGATGAGATTTTGCAAAGACTGCCAAAAAAAGGGAAGATGCAAGTTTTGTATCCAAAACCTTTATAGGTGTGCTCTCTGAACTGCGGTCAGAATCATGCCCAGAGCCAAAGCAGAAAAGAAAAAGAGTTAATGTTGAACCAGGAAAAAGTGTCTCCCATCTGAACATCACAGGGAGATCATCTGATGAACTATCAGATGATGAGTTCCACAATATGATTAGGCAAAATAAAGAAGATGAGAAACGAGATGAAATAGATCAGGAGCAGGATGACGCAGCTGATAATGATTCTGAACTTTTTAATGACAGTAATATACATGAAGAAGATTGGGTTGTCGTGAATTATGAGGGAAGCATGTTTCCAGGAATTGTTAAAAAAGTTGAATCAGATGGTGCAGAGGTCAGTGTGATGGAAAAGAATGTTGCAACTGGTTGGAAATGGCCATGGAAAATGGACCAAATATTTTATCACTACTCCAACATCTTAGAGAAGTTGCCAGCATCTTCTGTTCGGCCATTCAATAGTCGTGGCATATTTATCATTACATCAGCTCACTTAGAAGCTCAGGGACACTAAAAGAATGAACAAAACTAAAGACATTCATTTTTGTATTTTGTATTCTATTTTGTTGTTTTTTGTAGACCTTTCATTTTGTTGCATTTCTTTTTTAAATACATTCTTTGTGGTGGCAAAGTTGGCCTTTGTGTGCTTTATCATTGTCCATCTCTTGGTTCAAAAAAGGGCTTTTAAGATATGGGCAATGTATCCCCAACCCATGGGGTAACTTTGCCCACCCACATTTATAAAAAAAAAGGAGGTTCCAAAGGTGAACAAAAGATTTTATTATTATGATATGGTAGAAATGATGTCAACTGATAATACAATCATACTATAAAAGTATGAAAAGTTGATTTGTTGAAACTATCTAGGTTGGCATTTCAAAAGTGGGCAAAGTATCCCCATGTTATGGTACTTGCCCAGTCAGCCAAGAACTCATTGCCTGGGCTGTTATCATCATAACCCCAGTCAGCATGACAACAGTTAAAATTGCCAGCATAAAGACAAGGGTGAGGGAACACTGGGAAATCCAGGGTTCGCAATCATGTTGGTGATGGTTTGTAGACGTTGACTATTTTATAGCCATCAATGTCCACACACAACCACTTGATCTTCGATGTCGGTGGTGATTGGTCCAAAAGTGTGTATCTTAGTCACTCATGGACAAACGTGGCAAGGCCATGCTTCCTGCTTAAAGAAGACCCAGCTAGTTGGTAGTTTGGAAGTACCAACTTCTCTGCATCAGTGCAGTTGGTCTCCTGTAGTAGGATGACAAGTGCCTCAGACTGCACAGCAAGGTAATGAAGAATGTTCATTTTGCTTGCAGTGAGGCCTTTGATGTTTAGCTGAAGAATGGTGGGTAGAGTAGTAGTAATTGTCAAATACTGATGGTAATCATGCATGTCACAATTTTGTAAATGCTGTTCAATAGAATTGTCCTGTGCTCAAGGTTCAGGTTCAGTCTTCAGTACCAGCTTCTGCCATCCATGTGAATACAACAGCACTTTAATCAAATCTTATTCAAATAGAATCAAAATAAATTATTAATAAACATAACAGAATTACTAACAGAACGAAACATCCCTAACCCTAATCTAACTAAATGAAACTAGCACATTTAAACATAAGTAAAATATTAATCTAACTCTAAACTAGCTAAACTAAACAGACCACATTTTGCAAATTAGTAAAACGTCAGATTACACAATATTGAAAAACAAAGACTTAACTTAATTGTTGTACAACTTGAGGATATTGATAATTTTGTAATACAACCATGCTGAAGTTGCATTAATTGGCATACCTATTCAATAAAATGTAAATATCTTGAAAACCCATGGAGATCCCACTTTGATTTTTGGAATGCTCATAGTCCATTATATGAGTAACAAAAACATTAAAAATTTTTTTTGTCTGGAATGGGGGTTTTGGGGTCATGTGAGGTCAAGGTCACAAGGTCATGTCAAAAGATAAGTTTTTTATTTATACAGGGTGTGCAAAAAGTTCCTGGACAAGTTTAAAATATATATGATATTAAATGCACTTTTTGAATGATTTTTTGTGTGAGCAAAGATAAGATATAAGTTTAATCTGGGAATCTATTTTTACTCGATTTGGCCACCATTTGCATCAATTACTTTCTCCAGTCTTGATCTGAACGCTTCTATTGCAGCACATATCTTTTTCTGGGGAATATCAGCCCATGCCTTTTGTAAGGATTTCTTCAAGAGGTTGACAGAAAGTTTTTCCGAGTGGCATGCATCTTTTTTGAGCATTGACCAGATGCTAGAGTCGAGTGGGTTTAGGTCAGGAGAGGAAGGAGGCCCACATTTCTTTGTCCCAAAATGAGGGGAAGTTCTATCTGCACCATGATTGAGTTTTTTTCAAGATATGTGATGGTGCACCATTGTGTTGAAAGGTAAACACTTCATTTTTCATTTCGATTTCATTTCAATCAGTGCCAGAGACAGAATTTGTAAGATATTTATAGGGTCTTTTTTGACTATGGAAAGCATAGAATATTGAGATATTCCTAGGCTTTCTGCTATCCCCTTTATTGTTCTTCGTGAGTTTCTTCTGATCCTCTCCTGTACGGCTTTAATTTTCTTTGAAGTACACGCCGTTCTTGTTGACCAGTTCTGGGATGGTCTTACGTTATTTCCCAGTTCTTTGTATCTTTTATTGTATCATAGATCGCCGATTTAGCAACTTTAAGGTGTCTTATACAGTAATAAAAGATGCTGATATTCTGCGAGGTGTAATTCAATGACTGCATTTTTTTTCTCCATTTTTAATGATTAATTTTTAAAAATTTGTGAATTTTAATGTTTTAGCTTACAGGATCTGCCAGGTTGAGATCATGTAGGGTGCTTCACTTGCTGTTGTAGCCATTTAGGAACATGCTGCTTGATTTTATCTTGTAGTCGCTGTGATGTTCATCCTACGTACCTACTGTCACAGTGGCACGAATATTCATAAACAACAGAGCTTTTCAGCGTGGTAGGTAAAACATTTTTGTGGGCTACAGGCAACATGCGTTTCGATGTAAATACAACTCTGGTGGTAACAGAGCCATAGCAGCTTTCAACAGCCATTTTGACGTTTTTATCAAGACCAATGGAAGCTTTCCCTATCCAAGGAACTCTCAAATATACGGGACACTTCTCAGGACCAAATCGTTTGGGCATAGAAAACTGAGCAGTTTTCTTGAAAATGTTGCAGTCAATAATAGATTCAGGATAACCATTGTCCAATAGAATGTTCTTGATATGCTTAATTTCTTCGTTTAGTTTAGATTTCATGCATATCATTAGTGCTCGGTGTATCAAAGTTGATATAAGGTTTGTTTTTTGTTTAGTGGGACTGAAAGATTCTCAACGTAAGTACTGTCCAGTAAAGGTAGGTTTTCTATACACACTTGTTTCAAAACCGGTAGCTGTTCGTTCCACATTAACGTTGAGAAATGGTAAACAATTATTTTTCTCTTTCTCAAAGGTAAATTTGAGAGAAGGATGGAGACAGTTTAGTTGTTTGAAAAAGTTATTCGACTCTTCATTGCAAAACATAGCAAATGTATCGTCAACGTACCTAAAATATGTGGAAGGTTTTGATTTTTGAGAGAAGAGTTTTTCTTCATAAAATCCAACAAAGATGTTAGCTAAAGCTGGGCCTAGTGGTGAAACCATTGCAACCCCATCAGTTTGCTTGTACATGATGTCATTAAAGCTAAAATCTACTCCAGATGTGGCACTTTTCATCAGTTCAATGAAGACAGCCTTCGAAATAAGTGGTTGTGCATCCGAATTATTGCAATATAAGGCATCTGCACAGATATTAATGGTCTCTTTAAGTGGGACGTTTGTAAAGAGGCTTGAGATGTTGAAGGAGCACATAAAAAGATTGTTAGCATCTTTAGAGTTTTGAATAGCATCAGCAAACGTAAATGAGTCACGAATACAATGGGTCGAGAAACGCTTTAATACCAGTTCCAAGAGGCTTGCTAACCACTTGCTGAGCTCATGATGGGATGAGCCTGTCATAGATAGTATCAGTTGTAACAGTACGTTTGTTTTGTGCGTTTTGGGTAAACCATACATTCTGGGTCTTTGTGATCCGGTGGGACAAATATTTTGGTAAAGACTTTTGGGTATTGAATCTACTTTAAATAGTTCTAATAAACGTTTTTGAAGTTTTGATTTAATATTAGCAGTGTTGTTGTTGCTTGAGGTTGGTCCAAGTTTTTCAAATTTTGACGGATCATCAAGTATTCCTAGCATTTTATCTATAAAGTCATTCTTGTTCAGAATGATTACTCTTGAACCCTTGTCCTGGACCACAAGGTCTATGGCTTTGGATGACGAAACTCGATGCTGGCTTAATAACATCACTATCAGCATTTGATCCAGGCAGTACAGCAGCCTGGGGTAGTAAAAGGATAAACCCTCGATTTCAGTCCTGTTTGTGTCTGACCTGGAGTGGATACCTCTTCAAACGATGTATGTGTGCAGGCAGTACTAATTCGCAAAGCTATCTTTGAAATGCTTTGCTTGCTTTTTGATGTTGCAGTTTGATATGATAGGGCTCCATATGATATTTGCATATTCCAAAATTGGGTGAGTGATAGCTTTAATTGTTGAGACAATTAGTTCCTTTTGGTTACCCATTTGGCACTAATGCTTTGAAAATGTTGAGCATTTGTTTTATTTTAGTGATGATAACATCTGTTCTGAAAATGTCAGTTTTGTATCTAGATTAGCTCTCAAGAGTTTTGGGGTGTTTTGTTGTCTGTAGTGTAATAGAATTGTGGCATATTCAGCTGGGTCTGGTGTAAAATAGTAGTTCAACTGGGTGATTGTAGTGTCACCTGTGTTTATATGAACATTATTAGTGGTGGTCTAATCATAAATTTTGTGAAGATATACTGGAATGAGTTATTGGGCCATAGGGTGTTTGGTGTGAAATGCTGTGATTGTTATATCATGACCATATGTTGTGATTTGTACATCTTTTGCTGGTTCAGGTAATTGGCTGAGGTATCTGTTTGGAAAGTACTTTCCTAATGAGTCAGCCTTAGGTTAGAATACTGATGATTGATTTTCTACCACTAAAAATTGGCTCATTTCTGCTTCCTGTTTGATCTCTATTGGGTGGAACTCTTGTTTTATCTAACAAGAAAGACTTATCTTTGGATTCTTGAGTTCTTACTCTTAATTAGATGCTTCATCTTTATAATTTTAATATTTTTAGTATTTTTCTTTGGTTTAAATTTTCAGTTATACAATTCAATGATAATCTAAATATTAATTTCAATATTTATTAAACATGTTATAGCAGTTTTACTCTGGTATCATTATGTAGTTTTGTAAAAAACACTAAACATTTATTTAGTTTTAGATTATCTTTGTAACTCTAAATCATTTTGTAAATTTTTTAATTTGAATATGAATTATATATTGAGTGCAAAAATTTTATTGGCTTGTACTGCTTTTCATCTAAAATTTGTGTTAATTGTAAATTTAAAAAAATGTAGCTGAATATTGGGATGTCATTTTTTAACCTTTTTCTTTTTTATGAATTTAACACTTTGTTTATAAGAACTAGCTCTTAATATTTACATTTTATTTTTTCAGAGATATATTACGATTAGACAAAACTAATGCAGATGCAATATACATCAGAGGTGTTTGTTTGTACTATGATGACCACATTGACAAAGCTATTACATTCTTTATGCATGCCCTCAAAATGTCTCCTGATCACCAAAAAGCAAGAGTGACATTAAAAGTATGTTTAGTATTTTTTTTAAACCAGAAATTTGTCAAAGCAAAACATACAATACAAAGCTCAGCAATAGTTCAATCTCAAAATCATTTTTTCTAACATTACATATTTTTTCTATGATAACTAAAAATGATAGCTAAAATAAATTATCTTTTGTTACCATATCAGTAAAGAAAGCCTTCTTTGTTTACAATAAATCGGCTATTTTTCTCTAGCTTATTTTGGAGAGAAAAGTTTAGCAAAAAGACCTCTTACCTGTATATGTTTTCATATACTTCTAGGACATGAATTTTTTTATGACACTAGGCTTTCTAATGATCTGAATTAAAAGTTGTTTATAGATCTATTTATGTAGTCAATTCTGATTTGGCTGGCAGAGTTCCTAATAAACAGTGCCAACTATAATTTTTACAATTTGCTCTCAACCCAAATGTCATTTTGTTAAAAACTATTCTTTACTGTTCAGTAATATTTTGTCCTGAACTCTAACAAGCTTACACTTATAAATCACAATTAATGATTATTTCTCCTAAATTAAATTCTTTAACACCTCAACTACAGTAAATGTTAATTGTTCTGCCAGGTTAATTAAAATTGCAACAAAAGTAAAATAATTAAACTGTAAAGGTCACATAAATTTTGTGGAAACAGAAATTTTCAGATCTGTTGTTATTTTAGGCAAACTTAAATAGTGTTAGCCCTCACCACTTTACTTAAATTCTACTATGCTCTAATTCATTCTCACATTAATTATGATTTGATTATCTGGGGGAACACCTATTTGTTATATCTGACAAGATTAACAACATTACAAAATTGTAAACAAAGGCCATTAGGATTGTAAACAAATGTAGCTGGTATACCACTGTAGCTCCATTATATCAAAAATGTAATATATTATCTCTATCACAATTAATAAAATTTGAAATAGCTAAATTTATTTTCTTATATCTTTTTGAAAAACCACTGACCAACCTCATTTAACAACTATTTTATTTTAGCAAAAACAATACATCTTTATCTAACAGGATTTGCAAACTATGATCAATTGGCTATCCCATTTTTTAAAACCAATAGAACCCAAAATTTTATTAAATACATAGGCCCTTTAATTTGGAACTTGATTCCCTCTGAACTAAGATTACAATGCTTTAATAAATTTAAAAGAATAAAAACTTTTTGTTAAATTTATTTAAAAAAAAAAGATAATATTTATTGCCCTCAGTCTTATGGTACTCAAATTGGTTGTTTTTGTTTGTTTTTGATTGTTCATTCTAGAAATCCAATATGTAAAACTAATTTAATGTAAACATGTTGGTACTTTAAATTGCATACATTTCCTAGCTATACAAAGGGAGGCTACTTGACTCAGAGACTTAACAGTCCCTTCATGCTCTCCCTGTCATTTTCAAACAGCATTATTTTAATGTTTTTTTTCATGTTATTTATGTTTTTTTTGTTTGGATTTCATGTATAAAACCTTGTCTGTCTGTCTGTCTGTCCTTTTTATTGTCACTTCAATTTTATGCAATAGTTTTTCTGTTATTTGTCTGCAGCATGGTCGAGTGGTTAGAGTGACAGGATTGTGATCAACATGGTCTCAATTCAAAACCTCCTTGCACCATTCTGTTGTGTCCTAGGAAAATGCTTTATTGCACTTTTTCCCATGCTTGGTGGTCTTGGCAAGCAATTCTAAATTACAGTCATATCTCTAAATATTACGTGGACAGCAATATCTTGGCATCTCTAGAAGCAGGTTGTGGTAATTGCTTTATATATTGGCACCTCCATCACTTTCATGTGAGTCAGGAGGATAAATATAGAAATAAAAAAGTTCTTGAAAAATTAAATAATTTTTGTATTTTTTTTTTTCAGAAAGCTAAGTTATTAGCAAATAAAAAAGCTGAAGGCAATGATGCGTTTAAGCATAATCACACACAAAAAGCATTTGATTTATATTCAGAAGCATTAGAAATTGATCCAAACAACCGGAAAACCAACGCAAAGTTATTTTGCAACCGAGCTTTAGTTGGAAGCAAGGTGTGTATTGTGATGTACATGTGATATTTTTGATTGAACTAATTACTTTTGTATTAATTTTCAAAAGTGTACTGATCCCCTGCTTATCAATCACGCAAATTTTGTGATTTGTTATTGTCTTGTAGTTGAATAAACACAAAGAAGCAGCTGAAGATTGCTCAAGAGCTATTGAATTAGATGAACATTATGTGAAAGCTTATCAGCGTAGAGCTAAATGGTAAGTAGTGTCCTTTGAAAGCAGCTTGAACTGCATAAAATTCCTTCTTACCAATTATTGCTTTTCTTTTGATTCATATAACTTTTGTTTTTTCAATTTTATTGAGCATAATAGCTTGGGCTACATTCATCAAAAAATAAAAACTTGTGTTGTTTGTTTTTCATATGAAGTTTTAAATAACTATGTATTAGCAATTTTAGAATAATAGATTAGCCCTACTCAGGTAGCCTTCCTAAATTTTTTTTATCAAAGGTAGCTGTGGCTCAGTATCACCCTAGCACAATTACACTTCAGGAAGACCTGGGTAAAATTTGTTTGACTTACTCAAATGGGCAAAGATAAGAGATAATTGCCTATACTAATACAGTAGAATTCCAATTATATAGACTCGGGCAAGTCTATATAACATGTATTGTCTATAAAAAATGTACCAGCTGCTCTCAAAGAAATATTTGAAAATATATATTTCTTACATATAAACTATTAGTCTTAAAGTAAATAGTATTTATTCATCAGTTTCATCTGTAGTCAAAGCAATATTTTGCATGGCATGTTCAAAATACAGTAAATTTATTTTCAAAAAGTCTATATAATAGGTATTCTACATAATTTGTCGTCTATATAACAGGTATTCTACAAAATTTGTAGTCTATATAATTGGAATTCTACTGTATGTTTAAAGCCTCAAATGACTCTCTCTCCCCCAATTTGAGGAAGCTTGACCAAGGAGCATTTGAGTTTCCATAAATATATAAAAAAGGGTTAATATGACCCAGGACTACCTGATGAAGATCAGTTAGGTATGATACAATGAGCATCTTATTTCAAGTTTTTTCATTCCTTTTTTTTCAATTCTCCATTCAAGTGTTTAACTAATTATGAATGTGTTAAACTTTTTGTAGTCAGCTTTTAAAAATTAACATGTTGTTTTAGTTACATGGAATTGAAAATGTACAATGAAGCAGTTTATGATTGCGAAAAAGCTTATAAAATGGAGAAAAACCAAGGTAATATTGAATCTAGTGCAGTGCTCTTCAACAGGGGTTCTGCAAAACATTTAATGGGGTTTTGTGAGTTTTAAGGGTTCTGCTAGGGTTCCTTTTTTGTTAGGGAAAATGATTTCTTGCTTCAGTACGTTGATGTGTCATTATTAAATTGTTCCTTTAGATCACCATCACCATACCACATTCAAACTACAAGTAGGCCAGTTAGTTAAATAAGAGGTTGAGTGCAGTTTATAGCCGAAAATATCGATTGTTGTTGCATAATGGCGCAACTTGATGTTGATTGTTATGAGGTTAACAAGAACGTTATTCAAAACAAATAAATGTTATTGTTGCATCACAGCTATGCATGATTTTCTTATGTGATTTCTTATGTGATAAAGCAAAGTAGCATATTTTCTTATGTGAAGCGAAATAGTAATAACAGCAAAGATATGGACAGTTTTGAGCAAGAGGCACCTCCTTCCAAGCAGACCAAATGTAATAAAACTGCCAAAGTTAGAAAATGGGATGAAACATATTTAAAAGACGGATTCTTTTTGCCAGAAGACCAAATTCTGAATGTATCTCCTCATCCCGAATGTCTGATTACTTTCTAATTCTGCCCTGGTTCCAGCTATTCTGCCCTCGTTCCAGCTAAGTTACAAAGACACTTGGAATCTAATCATGCTGCATACGAGACAAAAATTGGTACAAATTGTATATTAAAACATTGCATTATTCATCGTGAAGCTGCGGCTGTAAAACCGCTTAGTTCTGATAAGCAGAGAAAAACGGAACTAGAAAGTGTTTTGGATATTGTTGTGAAAACTGTGAATTACATAAAATGTGGTGGTATAGGCAAATCTGCTAGAGTTTTTCAAAAACTGTGTGAAGGAATGGATTCTGAGAATGTCACTGTTTTGCTACATACAGAGGTGCGCTAGCTCTCTCATGGCGAATTTTTGACTTGTGTGTTCAAATTAAGATGGGAAATATCAGTTTTTCCTGCAGAGAAAAATCATTAAGATGCAACAAATTTTCTTGACCATAAATGGGTCTTCAAATTGGCATATCTGGCTTCAGTATTCGATGTGTTGTCCATACTCAACACCAGTCTTCAAGGGAAAAGTTCAGATATATTTTCCCAAGTTGGAAAAATTGATGCCTTTAAAACAAAATTGACTGCTGGGCCAATAAAGTGTCAAAAAATGATTTTTCTCCTTTTCAGTTTTTGAATGAATTTCTGAGCGAGGACTCCGAAGTTGAGGATACAGCTGAAATAAAAGAATTGGTGTTGGGACATTTGAAGCTATTAAAGAAAAATTTTAATCTCTATTTTCCTAAAGAAGAATCTGAGGCTTTCTGTTTGTTGAAGTGGGTAGTTAATCCTTTTATTTTCACTTTGTCAGAACAAGAACTTCTGGACATTTGTAATGATATCAATTAGGAGGAAATCTTTGAAAAAAATGGAAAGAAATATTTTTGGATTTTTCTGTGCAAAGAGGGAACAGCAATTGCAAAGAAAGCACTGAAACTTCTGTGTCAATTCCCAATACCTATTTGTGTGAAACAGCATTTTCTGTTTTAACCACTATTAAGAACAAAAACAGAAGTCGTTTGAAGAGTGTAGATATGTGTATGATGAATGCACTGACCAACGAGCAGCCACGACTTACAAAGATTGTAAAGGAATTTTAAGAACAACCGAGTCATTAAATACATCATTTGCTTTTACATGTAGCTCGTGTTTTTTTAACTTTTTGTTAATGGGGTTTCCATGACAAATGTAAAAGTGTTTCAGGGGTTCCGCAATAACAAAAAGGTTGAAGAGCACTGATCTAGTGCTTGGTATTATGGTCTCTGGCATTAATGCTATGGCAAATGTTTCAAAATTGCGTGAAGTAAAAGATTTTTCTTCCCAAAGCTTTTCATCTGACACTCTTCAGGGGAAATTGTTAGAATGAAGCAGAATTGAAACCGAACTGAGTTATAAAGGGGAAAGCAGAGTTCTCATTGGCTGAAAGAAGTTAGATAATGAGAGAAAATCTAATCTTTTCTCTCATTGGCTAACTTCTTTCAGCCAATGAGAACTCTGCTTTCCCCTTCATAACTCAGTTCGGTTTCAATTCTGCTTCATTCTGACGATTTCCCCTGAAGAGTGTCAGATGAAAAGCTTTGGGAAGAAAAATCTTTTACTTCATGCAATCTTCACATTCTGTACCAGCAAATGTCTATTCAAATGTTTCAAACTTTACATTATGTTGTAGTTGATGTGTATGTATTGTAGTTTTAAAAACTGTCTTGTTCAGATTTTATTATTATTATTATTATTGAATTAAAATTAGTATTTGGACAATTTTTTTTTAGTTTATCTTAGCTGAATTTTTTTAAGTTTTGGACATTGTAACAAAGTTAAATGCTTGAGACATGGCTTACTAGAAGAACATGGCCAAATCAAATAATATTTTAGCTGTGATATTTAGCCAGCCATTAGAATTGCAGAGAGAAAGCTTGTAGCCCTCTGTGTTTGTGTGTTGTCCATACATGCAATGTCTTCAGCTCAATCATTTTTTCTCATTAATTTACATGCTTGTAAAGTCTTAGTGCTGCAAAGCAATGCAATGTAGCTCACAAATGTACTGCTACTAAATGTGTTAGTTTATTAATGACAAGTTTCTAGGTTGTTCCAAAACTTTTAAAAGCTAAGACAATAAGACAATATTGTAATGTTTATAATAAGTGCAGGATATAGATATATTAAAACAATGCTTCCCAATCTTTTTACTATTAAGGTCCAATAAATTTATAACACAATTGCTTCTACCCACTATTGCTACATGTAAAGCAGGGCTACTCAATCCACACCTCAAGAAGTCTTTTGGTGTGGCCTGAAAATTTTTTTAGTCAGATTCAGTGTTGCCAAAAATGTTGTTACAAAAAGATGCCAAAAATGTGAAAATTGACTTCTAAAAGCATCAAAACTTTTTTGCAAATTTTAGTCTCCACTACCAGGTGTTTAAAAATTTCTGCAATTTTTTGGATACTGGTCTTTAAAACCCCTATATCTCACTTATTTTTTAAGGCATTTTAATAAAATTTTAAACTAATTGATTAAATTAATCCTAGTTTTTGTAATTAATCGTGTAGCCACCCTTGGCCTCGATGATGTGCTCTAGCAACCTCTGAAGGCATGGCAGACATTGATGATGTACCCTTGTTGAGGTTGGCCCAGTTCTTGGTGATGCAGGCCTTCAGCTCTTTAACGTTCTGCGACCGAGTCTTACATGCAGTACTCTCCACTTGCCACCACACGCTGTAGTCCAGGGGGTTAAGGTCCAGGCTCTGGAGAGGCCACATTGACTTGGGCCAAAAGTCAATTTTTTTTTGCGGAAGGTTTGTTGGCTGTGGGGGCAGGGGCCCCTGTCCTGTTGGAAAAATTTTTTCTTGCCAGCCACATTCATCCAGGGGATTATTGTCAATGTACCTGTTGGCATTCAGCCGGTAGCTGCCATCAAAAAGACAGGGGGAGAGACCTCCCCATTGCTGCACACCAGGCCAAGGAACATCACTGTGGCCATGTGTTTCATTGAGGAAATGTACCTGACGTCGTCCTCCACAGTGTCGCTGAAGTCCACATACCAGTTGTTGTGGCAGTTATGGACCAGGTTGACCATTGACAATGTTGATCCGGTGCAAATCATTCTGGATATCTCATTTCTTTTCGCATTATTCCACATGGCAGTAGTTTTACAATTTCACTTTTTATTACACTTTAACTTTTAATAGACATGGAAACTGATGCTGTTTACTTTTTTAAAATCAATTAAGAAATAAGCGCAAAATTCAAATTTAAATGTAGTCACAGGAATTACTAAACATCCAGTATGATTTTATGCATAAACTTTTAAAAAATTACAGCTTTCAAAACTAAATTTCAGACTGCACACTTGACAAAAGACCAAAAAAATAAGGTCATCATTTCAATTCTCTATCTGGTTTCTTCATTTTTGTCTACAAAACTTATAAAAAAAAAGGCTCTGTCTATCATAGGTTTGCACCTTTTAAATTAAAATGGTTCATATGTAAACAACTAAACTACTTACAACAACAAGCACCAGACTTGAGTTTCGCTCTTTAGAGCTTGTCAGTGATGCATATCACTTACTGAGATTCCAACTGGATGTTGTGCTACATCAATGGTTCCCAATCTTTTCACTGTCTTGGACCCTTTTTATGATTTGGCTGAAACTTGTGAACCCCTTTAATAAAACAAGATAATATTTTTATGTGCATGTTATCTTGACTGGAAAATGAAACAAAAATTCAAGTATTATTAAAGAGCATACAAAATACATCTTGGAAAAATTTAGAATCTGCACTTGCAAGGATATAATAATAGTTTGGGCAGAGTATACCATGCAATAAATAAGATGGGAGGAAAGATTGCAGAAACAGCATTCTACATCATTTTAGTCTCAGACTAAAGTTTTGCAATTTTTCCATGGAATAAGCAATACATCTTAAATGTGCTTTGTGTCCTGAATTTGTAAGTTGAACAAAATTTAACAAGATGTGCTATATATTCTGCATAAACTGATAGTTATAATTAAACAAAACAAAATATGGCAGAAAAACTGTAGTTAGTGTGTTGTTTTGTGGAAGCATAATTTGTGGCATATGTAGTCTCACTCTAAAAAATAGAAGTTGATTAAAATTGTCAAAATTAAAATCACAAAAGTTATAACAATAAAAGTAGCTTATATCACAAATTCACAAAACATCTCAAATAAAATGGTAGGAGTGAAGTAGGTTAACAATGTTTCTCTTCATTTGCAGTTTGCACAGTTGATTCAATTTGACAGATTGAATAAGGTTTTCAACAAATACATCTGCTGTGCATCTGCATTTCGTTTACAAATGAGCTGTAAGAAGAAGCAAAAGTGCAGTGACTCATAGGCTATATTGAGTACTGGTACTGGTTACTTCCATAAATATTTTTAGAGAAGAAAAACCTCAATGTGTGATTTATTTCCAAGTTCTCTCTAATTGCTTATGAAGCTCTAAAAATCAAAATCGCACTTCTCATCACTTAAAGTACTTGCAAAAAGATCAAATGTTTTTTAAAAAACACAGAAGCTTTCCCAAAAGTACCAAATTTATTCTGGTAGAAGTTTAAATGAAACCAATGCAAAACTTTATGTAATTTCCATCTCTTGCTATTGCAAAAGAAAAAAAACCCCATTAGAAAATGATGAAGCTGTGTGCAAAAAAATGGCCAAAATTGTGATTGGAAAGGAGTTATCAAAAAACAATTGGCAGCATAGTTAATTAGTAAAAAGCACCATGATTTAATAGCAAACTTCATTGACAGTTCAAAACCAACTTAGGCCATTCTGTATACATGTCTTTGGGAAAGACACTTACTGGCAGTTTCTTCTGCTGACAGTACTAGCAAGCAGCTTTAAATTTCAGTTATATATTTAATAAAAACTAAAAAACCAAAAGAAAAAAATTTTGACTGGACAACAATATTTTGGCAATTCTTGAAGCAGATCAGAATAATCACTTTACATTTGCCCTTAGTATTGTGTTTTTAATACTTTTCTGTGAGTTAGAAAACTAAAGATAAAACTTTTAAAAAAAAGAAAAAAATAGCTGCTGTATCACTTTCAACCAATACTCAACCATACCCAGTCAGCTTTTTAGCAACATTTCTTATAGAAACTACGCTAAGAAACCATCTTGAATTGGAGAATAAAATAAGATGTGCTCTTTCAGAAATTTTCCACAAATAGACAAGCTACTCAAAAACAAACTATGTTAAAATGTCACATTGAATTTGATTACTTCATTACCGTTTTCTAGTAAATAAACAAGTTTGTTGTTTGTTCATGTGATCTAGATTTCATGTTAGGTTGTAGGGTATGGTACTACAACAGTTGATCAAACAAAACTTGATCAAAACAACAGTTGATCGAAACAACATTTATTGGAAATGATTATTGATTGAACTGACATATGATTGAAAAAACAACAATAATTGATTTACTTATGTAAGATTCTATGATGAAACAATCTCTTTGTTATTGTAATTTAGATTTTAAAGCAGAGGCCATCATCAGTAAGAAGCCAATTTATTTTTAATTATTGTCTTTTTTTTCAATGTCAAGATCAGGGGTTTCTCAACCTGGGCAAAGTTTTTTTTATAGGGGTCCACAAATAAACTTCTGTTCTTAGCCTTGTTTCTTTACTCTTGGCACTTTTGTATCCTCCATATTCACTGTTACGTCATCATTTCCTCCATTTATGCACAGATATTCGGTCTTTGACCTGCTTACTTTCATCCCTCTTCTTTCCAATGCATACTTCCAGGATTCTAATCTCCGCTCCACTTCTTCCCTGGTCTCTTTGAAAATCACAATATCATCAGCAAACAGCATTGTCCATAATGGTTCTCTCCTTACTTCATCCGTTAGCCTGTCCATTATCACTGCAAACAGGAATGGACTTAACGCTGATCCTTGGTGAAATCCAACCTTAACGTTGAAACTTTCTGTAGTTCCTACTGCACACCTCACCACTGTTTCACTTCCCTCATACATATCCTGTACTAGTCACACATACTTTTTTCCACTATTCCAGATTTTCTCATACAGTACCACAGCTCTTCCCGTGGAACCCTGTCATAAGCTTTCTCTAGATTCATGAATACACAATGTAGCTCTTTTTGACCTTTCCTGTATTTTTCCATCAACATTCTTAAAGCAAACATGGCATCGCTGGTTCCCTTTCCTGGCATAAATCCATATTGCTGTTTGCTGATCTCCACTCTATCTCTTAACCTGGTTTCAATAATTCTTTCCCATACTTTCATTGTGTGGCTCATTAGCTTTATTCCTCTGTAGTTTCCACAGCATTGTGCGTCCCCTTTGTTTTTATAGATTGGGATAAGCACACTCCTTCTCCATTCTTCTGGCATCCGTTCACCCATTAATAGTCTGTTGAACAGTCTGGTCAAAAATGTTATCCCCATCTCCCCCATGCACTTCCAAACTTCTACTGGCAACTCATCTGGCCCAACTGCTTTACCTTTTTTCATCCTTCTTAGTGCATTTTTTACTTTTTCTCTACTGACACAATTTACCTCTTCGTTAACCACTTCTGCTTCCTCTGTCCTAGGTTCTCTGTTGTTTTTCTTCTTTCATCAGTTTCTCAAAGTACTCCTTCCATCTCTTTAACACTGCCTCTGAATTTACCATAACATTACCGTTTTCATCCTTTATAACCCTCATGTGCTGCACATTTTTCCCTGCTCTGTTTGTCTGCCTAGCCAATCTGTACAACTTTTTTCACTTTTGTTTTCAATCTAGCATACAAATCATCATACACACGTCCCTTTGCCATTGCAACTGCCTTCTTTGCCTTACTCTTCTTTTCTTTGTATACCTTTTTAGTATTTATGTTTCTTGTTTTGTCCCATGCTTTCCTTGCCTCTTTTCTTTTATGCTCTTTTGAACTTCCTCATTCCACCACCATGTCTCCTTGTCTCCTTTTTGTTTCCCAAATGTCACTCCCAGTACAGTTTGAGCTGTTTTTCTTAGCATTTCTGCCATTTTGTCCCACTCATCGGGTAACCCATCCTCGCCTCCCAAAATCCTGGTCACCTCTTGTCTAAACGCTTCTTGATAGCTTGTCTCCTTCAGTTTCCACCATCGTATCTTTGGCTTTACTTTCTCTGCTTTTTTCTTTTACACCATAAGAGCCATTTTGCATACCACCATACGGTGCTGCTTTGCGACACACTCATTCAATATTACCTTACAATCGCACATTTCCTTCAGGTTCCTCCTTCTGCACATCCATAATCTACTTGGGTACTTTTTCCTCCACTCTTATATGTCACCCTGTGTTCATCTTTTTTCTTGAAATAAGTATTGACAATCGCCAAATCCATCTTTTCCAAAATCCACAACTGTTGATCCTTCCTTATTTCTAGTTCTGGCACCATACCTCCCCATTATTTCCTCATCCCCTATGTTTCCTTTGCCCACATGTCCATTAAGATCTGCACCAAGAACTATCCTCTCTTCTGTTGATATACTTTCTAGCAAATTCATCCAGGTCTTCCCAAAAATCATTTTTCTCCTCCATACTGTAGTTAACCTGTGGAGCATATGCGCTTACTATATTTAGGATAGACCCATTTACCTCCAGCTTCATGGCCATCAGTCTGTCTGACACCCTCTTCACCTCCAGGACACTTTCAGCCAGCTCCTCCCTCAGCACTATCCCTATCCCATTTTTTCTTCCATCAGCTCCGTTGTAAAATATTTTACATCCACCTCCAATGTTCCTTGCTTTACTACCTTTCCACTTAGTTTCTTGTAGGCACAATATGTCTACATTCCTTTGCTCCATCATATCTGCCAGCTCTCTTCCCCTTCCAGTCATCGTACCAATATTAAGGTACCCACCCTTATGAGTGAGCATCTTCTTGCTGCTTCTTTACTCACCTTCCTCCTCTCTTTCTGCTCTTATTTTCACTTTGTTTAGCAGTAGCATAATTTCCGCAGGTGCCCTGCTGTGCAACACCTGAGGTGGTCATTGGTAACTCGGGCCGTGACTGATCCAGTATGGATTGACAATGATTACACATTTGTATAAATCTGGCAAAAAGTTTTACGCCGGATGCCCTTCCTGCCGCAACCCTCCCCATTTATCCGGGCTTGGGACTGGCATCAAGAGACACAAAAATGTGCCACTGATGGCTGGGTTGAGAAACACTAATTAAGATTGCTTTACTAAAAGTTAAAAAGATTAAAACTTATCTGATTAGAACTAGAGTTGTAAAGACTTTTGTTTGGTTTATGATGGGAAACCAAAACTTGTCTCCCATTTTATGATGACTCATTTTCTTTTTCGGCAAATTTTTTGAGGTTTCCTCTTTTTGTTTTGTATTGCACTTTAGGTAAATATTAATTCAATTTTTATAGCAAAAGTCATTTTTCATCGTCATCATATTCAGGCAAAACATTAAATTAATTTAGTGTTCCCTTTGCCTGCTTGTCCTTTTGCATTACAGGGGCAGCAGTTTGAGTTTGGATCTCTGAGCATTTCAATCTCCTGCAACTAGCAGCAATTTTTCCAGTAGCATTCCAAGACACAACCTGGCTAGGTCTTCAACATAATTTCACCAGCGAGTTTTGGGTTTCCCTCCCAACACTCCAAAGAGCATTCATTAGTTGCTTTGCAGTTCGTTTGTGGGACATTCGTGTCACATGACCATACCAGCACTGTTGCAATTGTTTTATGTGGAGTAGCAGTGGTTTGATGTTGAGAAATTTACCAATGTAAGTGCTTTTAACTTTGTCAAGTAAGGATAAACCTATGAAGTTTCACTAGAAACCCATTTCAGCCACCTGTAGTCAGGACCTCACTCTTGGTCATTACCCAACATTCATGACCATAGATGAAAAATAAGAACAAAAATCAATCTGAAAACAGAAAGCTTTGCTTTTGTACACAGCTCTCATTTCAGTACAACTGATTGATAAAGCTGGATTGCTTTTCCAATATGTGTGTCGAATTTGTTGTCTCAGTTTTAGCCATACTAATTTTTATCCTAATATCCAAGCATGCATCAGAAAACCAAGCAAGTGCAATAGTGATCACTTTTGTTTGAGCTTAACAATGCGAGGTCATTTGCAAACAGCAGCCACCAAAAATTACACTTCTCAATTGTGATGCCACTACTCAAGGAGGTGTCTTTGTCTATCTTGTCCATGCATATAATAAACAGATGAGGAGAAAGAACACAGCTTTCTCAAAATCTAATGCTGACACTAAAAGGTTTTGTTTTTATGCCATTGACACAAACAAAGACTTCTGACTGTTCGTAGAATGATTTGATAGCAGCTTATAGCTGACCTCTCACATCATACTTCAGCAGTACTGCTCACAGCTTGTCTCTTGGAACATGGTTGCACAGTTTTTCAACGTCTACAAAGCATATACTACTTGTATGCAGGGTGTTGCAGCTAAATTCAGACTGTTTTCAGTTTTAAATATCTCAGAGACAACTTGTCCGATTTACATGAAACTTAAAATACTTACTTAGGCTTTATATTCATACTAAACGGCATTGTTTTTTTCAAAGTGTCCAACACAATGCCTCAAGAAATAACAAAAAGGCATGCTATCATCGAGACTCTCCATGCTGGCAGGACTGCTAAGGAGATTATTGATTTTTTCAATTACAACAAGTATCTTGTTTATACAGGGTGTCAAGAAAGTTCCCGATCCTAAACAAAATTATATAGGGCTAATGACAGAAGGTTAAATCAACAAAAGGTTTATTGTGGTGATAGAACAAAGCTCCATGAACATAAAAAAATCTGGTTTATTCAAAATGACCCCCATCTGTATCAATAAAACGTTGGAGCCTCTGTCGGAAATTCTGACAAGCAGCATGAAGGGCATCTTGAGGAATTTTCTCCCATGCTCGTTTCAGGGAAGCTCGAAGATCCTCCAGATTGTTATGGGGTGAAGAACAGGCTTCTTTTTCCAGAATACCCCACACACAGAAATCCATAGGATTGAGATCGGGCGAAGATGGTGGCCACAAATCTTTGGTCCAGAATGAAGGAAAGTGCTCTTCACACCACTTCTGCATCTTCTTTGATGTGTGAGAAGGCGCGCCGTCTTGTTGGAAGGTGAAGGACTTATTTTTGAACTTTTCCTTCATCGATGCGAGGGCAGGGGTTAAAATATCATTGACATACGAATCTGTATTCACTTTGACCCCCTCTTTAACAAAAATGAGGGGAGATTTCCAAGATTTGGAGATCGCACCCCATACCATCACAGACGAGGGTTTCTGTCGGTGTGAAACGAATCGAAGATGATCCGGGAGGTCCTTGGGCAACTTTCCGAGAATCCTGTCATTCTGGGTGTTGAACTTCGCCTCCACCGAGAAGAGTTTTTTGTCTGAAAAAACGATTTCGCCTTTCTCCGTGCCTCCCTTCAGACGGTTCAGCAGAATTTTGGCCCTCTCCTTTCTTTTTCGCTTCTGGAGGTCAGTTAGGAGTTGTCTTGTCCTGATTTTGTATGGGGACATTTTGAGATCCTGTTCAACAATTGTTCTGACAGACTCATGGCTGATATTCATGTCTTTAGCCGTTTTCCTCAAGGATCGTTTGGGGTTCCTCCAAATCCTCCGAATTCTCTCCCTGAGGGCCTTGATCTTCGCTGGAGTGTGAGCAGATCGAGGTCGTCCACTCCTATCCCGATCCTCCATGGTTCCAAGTTCTTGGAAGCGCAAGATTGTATCGCGAACAGTCGATTTTGGTGCTTTTAGCAACTTCATAATTTTAGAATTTGAATGTCCCGCACGATGAAGTTGAATGATTGCAGCTCTTTTACTCATTTTATTATTATTTTAGCCAAAAAAATTTGAAAAGTGTATCTGAAACATTGAAAAGGAGGATTAAGTGGAAAAATGACGTACAGAACTTATCATAATTCATTGAAGTTTTTGAATTACATTAAATTTAAAAATCGATCGGGAACTTTCTTGACACCCTGTAGAATGAAAAAGCAGTTTGAAGCTTGTGATGACCCTGAGACCTTCACTGGAGAAAGGAAAACCCACAAGCGACATTCTGATGCCATCAGGAGCCCCAAGTTTGTCACTAAAGTCAAGCAGAGGATCCAGGACGACCCCTCCAAGTCCATGGCCACCTTGGCCTTCGAAATAAACGTCAACAAGTCTACAATCTCCAGGACAGTTGCTAAGGACCTCAACATGAAAAGCTACTGCTTAAGGAAGCATCACTTGTTGACAGCTGCCCTAATGGAGCAACGGTTGATCAAGGGGACTGCCTTGCTCAATGAGCTAAAACATGGATCGTCCGGCCATGTCAAATTCTTTTCAGATGAGAAAAAATTTATCCAGGACAAGCTCCACAATCGACAAAATAATCACTTCATCACTGACGACCCTAAAGAAGTTCCCATTGTGATGTCAACAAAGTTTCCTACCTCTGTTATGGTCCTGGGCATCATGTCGAGTAATGGAGACGTCATGCCCCCTTACTTCTTCCCCGAGGGCCTCAAGGTGGCTGCTAATGACTACATCAAGGTCCTGCAAACCGTGGTCAAGCCCTGGATGGTTGGAGTGGCCAGCAAGAGGTTGTATGTCTTTCAACAAGACTCTGTGCCAGGGCATATGGCCCATATGACCCAGGCTTGGTTGTACCAGCAACTACCCTGCCACTGGCCGTCGGACCTCTGGCCACCCTCCAGCCCTGACCTTAACCCATTGGACCATTATGTCTGGGGCGTTTTGGAGAAGGTTAACTAGCAGGAGCACAACACCAAGCAGGAGCTGCAGGATGCTATAGTGGGGGGCCATGGACCACATGAACTGGATGGAGGTCAAAAAGGCCTGCTCCACCTTCTGTCATTGCCTCGAGGCCGTCATTGAGAAGAAGGGTGGCCATATTGAAAAATTTGATTATGTATGTTGTAATAAAGCTACCATATGAATTACAAGTAAATGTATTGATGACAATTGTTTTATTTGAGGTCTTCCTATTTTGTTAAAATTAGTCTGAATTTAGCTGCAACACCCTGTACACCTCTTTGGCATATTCCTAAACTTGCTGAAGGGCAAAGATCTTGTCCATGGTGGATCTGGCTGGACAAAATCTACATTGTGCATCCTGAAGTTGAGGTTCGACTATTTCATAGCATCTCTTTTCAAGGCACTATGCATAGACCTTTTCAGGAAGATTTAACAATGAAATGCCCCTGTAGTTAGTGCACTTCTTGTCTCCTTTTTTATGAATAGGCATCAACACACTGGTCTGCCATTGCTTCAGTACCTCACCAGTTTTCCAAGCTACTTGGCACACAGAAGTCAGCCAACAAACCCCAAAGTTGTTCTTGGCATTTTGACATTTCAAGTTAAATATCTTAAACATAGCAATAAATATAGATTTGATTGCTATGTACACCTCGACTTTGGTTAAATAAATTTCTTTACCAATTTGTTCCTTGGATGGTTCCTAATGTTTGGCTGTTACTGGATTTAAAAGATCACAAAAGTATTGTAACGGTAAACAGTGCTGAAGTTGCCAATTGCTGCAAAGTGAAATGTCAATTAACGCGCTTCTGGCTTTGACAAAATGAAAACTCAATAATAACCAAGAAATTTTAATGAAAAATAAATAATTAACTGAAGTGTTGAAAAGTGTTGGCAAAAGCGGTAATCTGTAAATAAATAACACAAACTAAAAATTAAACACAAAAAGAAAACACATAGATGTCTTACTGAGCAGTTCATGTTGGTGCTGACTCACGGGGAAACAGGAATTACCAAAAACAGCACTAAGTCTACTCAGACTTCAGCCAGCTGCTCACAAACACTGCAGCTGGTTGCCTCACAAATTAAGAAGTGAAAAACCAAACACAGTACTTCAAAATACAGTAAGTCTACTCAGACTTCAGGCAGCTGCCACCAATTGCTGCTGGTTGCCTCACAGATTGAGAAGTGTATTATAGAATGCAACAAAGCCAGCTCTAAAATGAATGGACACGAACTATGCTCCAAGATGAGATTACTAAAAATAAAGCATAAAACAAAAAAGGTACTGGCAGCGAGTGCATGCGCAAATTATGATCAGAAACTCAAGGGAAATAAAGCAAACACGTGTGCTGGTAATTTTCTCTCCAAAGATTTAGGATGCCCTTTTGATGCTTCAATAGTGGGGACACCATTAGTATCCTCAGTGAAGGTGGCAACTGGTGTTCATTTGCTGTGCAAACAGCTTATGGTTTGCCAAAATATTTTGTTTGTCAGTCTGTAGTCTGTATCCAACTTTTGTCCAAATTTTTCCCATGATTTTTCTTTAGACTGTTTGACAATAGTGGTGGCAGTCTTATGTGCTGCAGAGTATCACAATCAAAGCTGCTCAGATGACTTGTTTGTTAACCAAGCTGTAAATGCAGTTTTCTTTGCATGTATAGCTTCCTTAACTTCTTGGTTCCAACAAGCAGTTTTTTACTCACTACCCGTTTGACCTCCCACATACTTGCAACCACAACTAGCAGCTGCAGATGTAATGACTGCTGATTAAAATAAACCCCATTTAGTTTCCACATTTTTAATAAAGTCAAGGAGTTTTCTGAACAGGGAAGCAACTTTTCTTGCAAGTGTGTCCTAATTTTTTTGTCAGCTAGTAACTCCCATTTTATTATGTATGCTCTTCATGCTCTGAATCGTTTTCTTGTTCTCAGATGGTTCTGGCTTCTCAGAATGCATCTGCATCTGACTAAGTGCTGGCTAGTAGACAGTTCAGCTCCTCTTTTAGCACAAACATTGACTACAGAAGAAAACAAGTCTGCTGAGACAATACAAAAACCAATGATAAAATGCTTTTCCACCAAATCTCTGTACCAGGTGTACTTGCGAATCCTCTTGTGGGCAAAAAAAGGGATTTATTATGCACAATCTATTGGTGGCACAGAACTGTAGCAAACATCCATTTCTGTTAATGTTGAAATCTCCTTGTCTTCTGATAACACCCTTCCATGTCTTGTCAGTATCCACATGTGCTTTGAAATCTGCCAGAAAAACAATCAATTCTGTAGATGTTGTTATTGTTGTTGTTTTTGCCCCTCCATGGATGTCTTAGAGGAGCCGTCCCTTAATTTCTCAAAGCAGCCAATCTAGATTCCCACTCTTGGATTACCTCTGCTGCTTCTAAAGGCTTTTTCCACAGACTAGTGGTGTTGTGCTGGTAATTGACTATAGTTTAAGAGGTGATTAGTGTTGTGTGTGTGAGATAAGCATAGTGGGCATTGTGGTGTGTTAAGTTTCAGGGTTCGCTGTATATAGGTAACTTTGCAAGAGTGGTGATTTGTTGGCTCTGAGCTGTGCCACTTTCATAGGCATATGATGTGGTAATGTTTGTTCTGATGAATATATGTTATAAGGTGTGGTGTTAGTAACTTTGTTGTTTTTTCTAGAACTGAGGTATTGTGAAGTGATGGTAGTGTGAATAATATGTTTAAGGTGTTCTCTACATTCCTCAGTTGTTGTGTCTTGTTTTGAGATGATGATGATGTTAGTGTGCTCATTGTTATGAAAGATTGTGGCTTTCATATTTTTGGGTGGATTTATGTATGCATTAAAATCATATAAAGGCTGTGTTTATGTTTGAGTCAGTTGTTTAAGTTGAGTAGCATGAAGTTTGAGATGGATGTCCATTGGAAGGACTTTGGTTTTTTGTGTTGATGTTAAATGTTTGTATCTCATGTGCAGCCAGTAGCAAGTCGCAAACCTGTGTTTGAATGGTTTGCAGTTTCTTGATGTTGGTGTTTGATATGATAAGGCTCCATATGGTGCTTGCATATTTCAAAATGAGCAAATGATTGCTTTAAATGTGGAGACTATTATTCCTTTTGTTTACCCCATTTGGTAGAAGTGAGTGCTTTCAGAATGTTAAGTGTTTGTTTTGCTTTAGTGATGGTGGCGTTTATATATTGTGAAAAAGTTAGTTTTGGGTCAAGAGTGATTTCAAGAATTTTTGGGTGTTTTGCTATTGGTAATGTTTGATTGTTTAATTTATGTGATAGAGCTGTGCCATATTCAGCTGGATCTGGTGTAAAAAGTGTGGTTGTAATTTTGTCTGTGTTTATATGAATATTATTAGCAGTGGTCCATTTATATATTTTGTGGAGATATGGTTGAATATGTTGTTGGGCCTTAAGGTGTTTGGTGTGGGATGCAGTGATTGTTATATCATCAGCATATGTTGTGATTTGTACGTCTTTTGGGGGAAGTGGAATGTCAGAGATGTAAATGTTGAATAATGTTGGAGACAGAACTCCACCTTGTAATACTTCAGTGTTGATTTGTTTGAGTTTTGAGAGTGTACCATTGTATTGAGTACATGCTTGTGCTTTTATGTAGTTTGCTATAAACTTGATGATGATGTTTGGAATGTTTGTTAGTGTGAGTTTGTGTATAAGTTTGTGTATGTTTACTGTATCAAACACCTTGCTCATGTCCAAAGCTGTAGCTGCAGTGCCTTGTGGAGGCCTTGAATTGTTGAAACCTTTTGTTATTTGGTGGCAGATTGTATGTTGAGTGTTTATGTTTGAATCCATGTTGATGAATGACATGAATTTACACTACTAACAATGTTAGCTTTAATGAACTTAAAATCAGATTACTCTAAATAAAAAAATATATTAACATACCAAGCAAGCACAACACATACAGTAACTGGCAGTTAAACAGAAACAGAAACTAACCAAAGACAATGCGGATTTAAATAAAGACAGTGAATGACATACAAGATTACTATAATCTTATGGTGGTTTGTCAGGGGTTCGAAACTTATGACCATGAGAAATGATTGAAATGTTTTCTGTTATCTATGGTAAAAGTGTTTTTTTAGTGTTTTGGCAATGAGTGATAGAAGTGATATGGATCAGTAGTTTGTGCCAATGTTGTGGTCTTTGTTTGGTTTTGAAATGGGGATGATTGTGGCACATTTTCAAAGATGGAGTATTGTGTTAGTGTTTAGGGCAGTGTTGTACATGTTTGTGAGGTATCTGATGGCAAGTGGTCCTAGGTGTTTGAGGTATTTGATATTTATGCCATCAGGTCCAGTTGAATTTAATTGCTTGGGGAATAGCCAGAAGTCGCATGGTGCCAAATCAGGAGAGTAAGGAGGCTGTTGCACAAGTGCCATATTGTTTTTAACCAAAGCATCTTTATTACATTGGCAGAATGAGCAGGAGCATTGTCATGGTTAAGTTGTCAGTTCTTCTCTGTCCACATGTCTGGTTGCTTTTTTTGCACAGCATCATAAAGGTGACATAAAACCTCCAAGTAGTACTCTTTATTGATTGTTTGCCCTTTTGGTGCTTATTCATATGCACTATGCCATGGGAATCAAAGAAACATGTCAGCATCACTTTCACATTACTGTGAACTTGTCATGCTTTTTTGGGCCTTGGTGATTCTGGATGCTTCCATTGTAAAGATTGAAACTTGCTTTCTGAATCATAACCATAAACCCAAGTCTAATCACCAGTTATGATAGTCTTTGTAAATTCTAGGTCATTGTTTGCACAATCCAGCATGTCCTGTGTGATTTCCACATGGAGCTCCTTCTTTTGTTCAGTCAGCAGCTAGAGAATGAATTTGGCCAACACTCTCTGCATGCACAAATCTTCAATTAAATTTGGAGTGAATTGATCCTCTGCTTATTCCCACTTCTTCAACAGTTTTCCTGAGTGTTAGATGGCAATCTTCCATTACAACTTGGTGAACCTTCTCAATTACCTCCTCATTTCGGCTTGTGGATGGCCTGCCAGAGCATGCCTCACTCTCCACTGACATTCAACCATCTTTGAAGCAATCAAGCCATTCCTTTATTTGAGTTTGACTTAAGCCCTCATATCCCAAAGTTTGCTGAATCTTTTGAATTGTTTCAGAATTGATTATTACATAGCTTTTGGCAGAACTTGATACAATATCTTTGTTCAATTTCATTACACTTGCAAGCCAAAAATTGTTGATCATGCATTATATGACTGCACTAAATGCTTCAAAAAAAGAGAATGACATCAACTATCAGTTTGAAATTTTTTATGCATGGGCAATAATTGTAATGTTACAATCCATTGAAACCACTTTGCTGGTGTGGCTTTATTTTTGGCAGTAGGAGATAAGGTTGGATAGTTTTTGTACAGACCTTTTATTGTAGTTCAAATTTTGAATTTTTTAAAAATTGTTTTTTATATCTTTAATGATGTTTTTACATTTTTCTTAAGTTTTTCTGATTCAAAAGCTTTTTTTAGAAAATCGAGATTTTCTGCAACAAGCGAAGACTGCTTTAAAACGCAGTAAAAAGAAAGATTATTACAAAATTCTTGGTGTCTCAAAAAATGCATCAGATAATGAGATAAAGAAAGCGTATCGCAAGCAAGCTTTGAAGCATCATCCAGGTCAGTTGCAAATTGGTTGGTGATGATTGAGTTTAATAGAGTTTGTTTTATGCTTTCAGAAGTGGCCAGATTTATTTCATCTCTTCAGTAGCTCTTTTTTCACTCCATTTTTTAATTTATTTTGGCTGTAGGATCTTTCACAAACTAATTCTTTTAATATCCCACTCCAATTTCAATTTAATTTCTCTGTTTCCTCCTCTCATCTACTTCAAATTCCTAAGCTTTTAAAGCATTGTCATATCCCAACTGTCATACTTTTAGTACTTGCCAAACAAATATTGATCCTTTTAAAGCTAACACTCATATACATTAATGCTATAGTGAATTTTATTTTTTTAAACAGATTAATACCACACATTGTCCTTATGTTAGCTCCCTCTGCTTTTTAATTTGTCATCTCATTTACTCCTTGTTTATATATGTTATTGGTATACTTATAAAAATCACTTATGCTTTTAATAACACCATCATTATTATGGTGAGCTGCTTTTGATAGCTCACTTGTAGCTGTGATAAGCATTGTTTCACTTTATGAAAAAAATTTTTTTTGTTATTTCCTGTAGAAGATTTTCATGTCCATAAAAAATATTGAGATAATTTTATTTTTTCAGTGAGCTCAAGTAATTAAATGCTGAACGACTTGTGTAACTTCATAAAGTTGTTTTTGATGTTTTGAAGTAGTTGCTCTGCATATTGTGCTTGTACAAAGATATACATTTTTTTTAATTGAGTTGATTTTTAGCTGACCTCAAAGGTTATTTTGTACAACAGTTTGAAAATGTAATGAATTGAATGTCATAAACAACTGTTGTTTTGTTCATTAGATTTGATTTGAAACTGAAACATAAATGTACAAAAATAATCAAGGATTTATTCAATTTTGTCTAAAATGTTTTAGATTTTTGTGGCACAATGTTATAGCAAACAGCATCAACACATCTGTCAAGAGCAAAGCTCTAAAGTGGAAAGGTTCCACTTAGTAGTGCAGTTCAACAAGAAATTCTTTACAATGAAAACAATGTTCCACCAGTGCAACTGCAAAAAGTTGCACTGGTGGAACATTGTTTTCATTGTACTACCTACCCAGCGTTCAGGTCCACAACTGGATGTTTGAGGTGTAAAAACCACAAACAGAAAGTTGTGCCAGCTGTTTAAGTTTTCAACTTTTTCAGCTGGGGTAAACAACAAGCTGTAGTGTCCTGATGAGTCCTAATAAGGACGAAACAGGTCTGTCGGCACTTGCTTGTTGATTGACTTGACCATTCTTACTATATGTTTGTAAAAGAAATTCTTTGTTAAAACCAGTGGCTATTGTGGTATTAAAGTTACACTTCAGGGAGATTTGGGGTGGTGGTGGACTTACCAACTCATTCCTTGGAATGAGGGCACAGATCAACTCTGTGGAGTCCTAATAATTGAGCAAACCCCAATGACAAGACCAAAGGTCCAGGATAGTGAGAAAAGGGCCAAAATGGTTCTACAACAGTTGATCAAATGCCACTTAATCAAAACAACAGTTCTTTGAAAAAACAACAATTGGTTTACTTTCGTAAGTTTCTGTGATTGAATCTTTTCTGTTATTGTAAAATAGATTTATTAAAAGCAGAGCCCATCAGTAAAAGTCAATTTGTTTATAATAATTGTAATTTTTTGTCGATGTCAAGACCAAGGTTTTTCAACAGGGTTTTGGGAAAAAGTATTTTTACAGGGGGCCACAAGTAGTTCTCTGCTCATGCCTTTGTTTGTTTTAGATGCTTATTGCTTCAATTTTTTGCATTTTCTTCACATTGTTGTCTTATTTCAATGACACACTGTTGAATATTTTATGGTACAGAGACTTTAAAGATTGATTTAAGAAGTTGTATTGTGATGAGAGTCTCATTGCAAGCTTCTGGCTGTCTCTTCACTATGTTCTCTTCACTAAAAATATTTGCTATTCAGCAAGAAGGCTTTCATAATATTCATTAAGTTGCAATAATCTAACTTTGAGAATTACATATATTTGCTGTGCTGTTGCAAGCAAAACTGATTAAAAAGCCTTGTCAGACAAGTCCATATGAAAGTTTTAGACTGGTTTTATTTAAATTGTTTTTGTTTACCATCTAACATGCTGAATAAAAAAACAAATCTAATTTTGTTAAGATATGATGTGTTTTGGGTGGATTCAGGGGTCATGGGTGTTTGAGTATTTTTGAAAGGGAGCCACAAACCATTAAAGTTGAGAAACAATGTTTTACAGTAATTTGTTCTATTTTATTAAAAATTAAAAACTAATTTGGCTAAACCAAAGTTGTAAAGACTGGAGTTTGGTTTTTGGTCGGCAATTAAAACTCTTCTCTCATTTTATAATGGCTCTTCAGGGTTTCTGTTGTTTCAATATTAAAAATTAAAAATTTGGAAAATTAAAAACTACTAGGACAATTGAAGACAATTTTGCTAGTAGCTCAAGAGCATCACATCGTTTTTTTAACAGCCCAGGCACTTTCTGCTTCCCCCAATCTTAATAAAGTTATCCAATTACTGCATCCTTTATTTCCATCCATGCTATATGTCTTTTTGTTGGTTAAACAAAAATTAAATTTTTGTTGCAACTATTTGTAGAGCAAAATTTTTTAAATTGAGTTAATCTACTATATATTAACAAAGAATAAAAGAAAGAAATAGTAAACTTTTTATTACCATAATTTTTGGTGCATATAGGGTTATCTAAAAGATGTTGATCAATTGTAGATTCAATAAACATGACTGGGGTTGAAGATTTGCCAAAATGACAGAGGTGTTGCAAGACAGAATTTGTCAATATGTGTCACATTCAACAGAATTTGTCAACATGTGCCAAAATTTATTAGAACTGGCCAAATTTCAAACTCTACAAAGACAAAAATAAACAACTGAGAGAATTACAGATATCAATTTTTGAGTAACGATTTGTGAGATAAGAAATCTGTTTGATAAAGCAAAGTAAAAGACCACTAAAGAGGACCTTAAAAAGAAGGGCAGAATGCCAGATTGAATTAAATGATTTTGCAAAATTAATAATGGCAAGGACAATACATGTTATGGTGGAAGGAGTCTACAATTGACTATGAGAGGAGGAGAATTTGGTTTACAGTCAATTTACCAGATCTGAAACCAGCTTGAACAAATGTGAAAAATATTGTATTTGAAAAATAGGTGAGTGGACAAAGAACCATTCTTTCAAAGAGCTTGGGAAGTGCAGGAAGTGAGAGATAGGACAGTAGGAGGGTGAGTCAGAGAGTTAGGGATGGTGATAGATTGTTACTAGGCTGATGGGAGCTATGTATGGACTAAAACAGATTGAAGATATAAAGAAAGAATCATAGACCAATCAAGGAAGGTGAGTTAGAAGTGGGTAAGTGATTTAATCAGGGCCAAAAGAAGTTGAGTTTCAGAGTAAGAAAAGAGCAGAGGAAAGTTCTAGATCATTAAAAGGTAAAGGAGATTGCAGTCAGCAGACTTAATTTTATTTATATGAAGATGTTTGGAGACACAGTAACATTTTGAGGTTTGAATAGAGAAGTGCAATCATAGATTTTTGGAATGATGATTTGCGCAATCTATGTCCTGGGTATGACTTTAGGGTTAGGGTTAGACAATTACATCTGATGGGAAGGCTTCAGTTTGGGAGTTTTGAAGTTATGGGGAAAGGGGAGTTACCCTATAATTTCCATTACTTCCAGGACCATTTTGACCCAGAGACTTAGAATTTCTCATATCGGAAACATATAAATAGTTTTCTATTCCATGTCAAGCATGAGACAGTTATCTTACAAAAATCTCTATGAGGCTCTAAATGATGTTAAATCTCCATTAAAAATACCTGAAAACTGTAAAACAAGATGGCTGTCAATTAAGCCTGCAGTATGACAGATTACACTACTCTGCACCAATTTTGCTGAATTGAAAGTACAGGGTGATTCAGCGAAGTGTGCACAAATACTTTTCTTAGTTTTATGTACATGTATTTTGTCCATTATTAACTTTCAATTATTAACATTTCAGTTTCTTATTATTTAAGAGTTAAAATTTAAAATCTGGTATTATCCAGAGCTAGAATCTCCAGAGCTACCCGTACAAGTTCACCAAAAGACATCTCTTGTCGGAGGCCACTAAGAAGAAAAGGCTCAATAGAGCAAAGGTTTTGGTCAAGAAACTTGTTGATGGCACGCAGCCTCAAGTTTTATGGACAGACGAAAAACTTTTCACTGTTCAAGCTGTCCATAACCATCAAAATGACAGGATTTGGCTTCCAGACATAAACATGGTCCCAGTTGAGCATCGCAGCTCTTTCAGAAGACAAAAACCCGCCTCCGTAATGGTATGGGCAGGCGCAACATCAAAAGGGCTGAAAACTCCTCTCATATTCATTGAAGAAGGGATCAAGATAAACCAGACCGTCTATAGGTGAATGCTGGAGGAGAAAGTCCTTCCCTGGGTCCAAGAAGTAGTCGGAGAACAAGGAGTTACTCTTCAACAGGACGGTGCAACCTCCCACACGGCCAACTCAGTTCAAGCTTGGTGTCGATGCAATTTCAAAGGTTTTTGGGAGAAAGAGCTTTGGCCGCCGTCTTCACCAGACTTGAACCCTATGGATTTTGGGTTATGGTCTATTTTAGAGACAAAAGCCTGCCGTACTTCTCATCCAAATCTGGACTCTTTAAAGCAAAAATTGACATCGGCATGGGACGAAATTGACCCAGAAGTGGTGCGTGCCACATGTGCCCAGGTTCTGCCACGACTTCGGAAAGTAATCAAAAACAAAGGGGGTTATATTGAATAACTTGTATATTTTCTGAAAGCTTATTAAATTTACTATCTTCACAGCATATAACTTGTTTCATTTGACCTAATTATAAGTCCGAAAGATGAGTTTTTATTTGTGCACACTTCGCTGAATCACCCTGTAAGAGATGTTTTTAGATAATTCCTGGGTGCTGATTTCAAAAATGCTATCAGTTTTTGTCTATCACCTTGCATTCAGCTACAATCAAACGATCTTCCATCAGCTAATTTTACACATTGCATAGCTGCAAATAGCCTACCTTAGTTGTTGTATCAGCCTACAATTACATCGTACTTTGTAATAAAGGCCTTGTAATTTGTTATAACCGATCAATATTTTGCCTTTTAATGGTTAACCTTTTATTGTTCACTCGATGGAGAGCCAAGGAATCACCTTCTCACTTTGTAGCTTGACTGGTTAGACGAAGCTTTAAAGCACCTTGCCTTGAGTGATCAAAGTCTTTTGCTGATTGTTTTAGTTCAAAGTAGTTCTAGCTAATATTATCTTTTTTAAAAGCTGGCAGCATGCCCTAGTTATGTTCAACTACTTAAGTACATATAGGCAAATCTGTTAAGCTATTTTATATTTTTAGACTTTTTTATAAAGAATTCTGCAAATCTATGTTATTAATCTTTTTAGTTATTTAGATAACCTGTTGCCAATGCCTAGTATTTCTGCTGGATGAAGAAGGTGTAAGCTACACCCAGATGTTTTCTGCTATATTTGTAGATGTTTTACTGTTCCAAAGCAAAGGCAGGATATCACAGATTTTGTGAAAACTGCTTATTTAGCATACTTTGGCATCAAATTGGGTGATCAGGACAAATCTTGGGCACCTCACAAGGTGTGTAGGGCATATGTCAAAAACTTAGACAGTGAACCAAGGAAAAGCAAAAGAGTTTGAGCTTTGGCATTTCAATGATATGGAGAGAGCCAGCAAACCACGTGGATGACTGTTATTTTTGCATTGTAAATGTAGCTGGATTTAGCTCCAAAAATAAATCCAAAATCAACTATCCTAACATTCCTTCAGTCATGAGACCTGTACCTAATTCTGACAGCATCCCTGTACCTACATTTAACTCTTTTACTCAATCGTTTAAGGAGACAAATACCTGTACATCAGAGAACAGTTCCATTGAAAATAATAAGTATCACTCATCTTCAGATGAAGAGAAGTTGCCAGTACTAGTCAAACAGAGTTTTTTAAATGACTTAGTATGTGATTTGAATTTGCCAAAAGATGCTGCAGAGCTTTTTGGATCCAGGTTATATCACAACAATCTACTAGCTCCTGGAACCACATTTTTATTCTACAAATGAAGAGAGGAAGGTTTGGTTCTGTACTTTAGAATGGATGATACGTTTGTGTTTTGTCATAACATAAGTGGCCTCTTACATGCAATGGGTTGTGTGTATGATCTAAAGGAATGGCGGCTATTCATAGACAGTTCAAAAGCTAGCTAAAAGTGTGTACTGTTGCACTATGGCAACAGATATGCCTCTGTACCAATTCGTCATTCTGTGTGTTAATACCACCTCTACACATTAAGCTGAGGCTAATGAAGCAATATGTGAAAAGTCCAGATAAACATGGGGCTTGTATTGGGTATATTTGCCAAAAATTTCTTGCCTTGAGCAATAAAAAGTTAAAAGCAGGAATATTTGATAGGCCAAAAATAAGACAGCTAATAAAAGACAAGAAATTTATTGAAACTATGAATCAAGATAAGAAGCTTGGATGGCTTTTAGGCAGGTCATGAGCAACTTTTTGGGTAATTCCAAATCACCTAATTATAAAGAACTAGTTAAGAACTTGCTTTGCACATTTTAAAAACTTGGTTGTAACAGGAGTGTGAAGGTACACTTTCTTCATAGTCATTTGGATTACCGTATATACTCATGTATAAGTCGAGTTTCTGGGACACGATTTTAAGGTAAAATTTCTGGGGTCGACTTATACACGAGTAATGTTTTTGGATATGTTGCTGCTGAGTCAAGTTGAATGTGGTATGAAAAGAAAACTCCATAATTACTTTATTACATCATTATTACCAGTATACATCCAATATACAAACATGTTAAAGTTACTTTACAGTATAGTAGTACACAGTATAGTATTGACTTAACAGTAGTTGAACAAAAAGTTTATTATTTATTTATAATGCAACCAGTTATGGTAAATAGACGTCTGTGCATTGACAATGCAGGAATTGTTTTGTAAACATTCATTCAGGCATTGCACACGCTTTTTACGCGCAGAGGCACACGCCTGATCAGGCATTGCTTTTTTCTTTGTTTACCAACCACAGAGTAGCAAACATGTGATTGCTTATCGCACATGTTTAAATGTTTGATCAGTTACCTGATTTGCGCTTCAAGTTACCAGTAATTATTCCAGAATATTCTCGAATTGCGGAGTCAACTTATACACAAGTAATACCTTTAATGATGCAATTTCTTGTCTTAAAATGCGTATCGACTTATACACAAGGTCGACTTATACACGAGTATATATGGTACTTCCCAGAAAATTTAGGAGCTATGAGTGAAGAGCAGGGTGAACGTTTGAGAGTGAAGAGCAGATATCAAAACCATGGAAAAACAATACCAAGGTCGGTGGAATGTTAATATGATGGCAGATTACTGCTGGTGTCTTATGAGAGATGAGAAAATGTATGAGCATTCTAGAAAGTCAAAAAGGAGAAAGCTTTCTCCATAAAATGACACTGTTATAAATGTGCTATTATTAACTTTTATTGCTTTTTTACACCTTGGCATATTTACATATTCTGAATAATGCTCTGTGCTATACGTATTTCCTCTAATCATAAAAATTTTGAATTGCATTTGGTGAAAAAAGTTGATGGGATAGAAAGAATCTGAGGTTACTTTTGGAATCAGCATAAAAAATTTTTTTACATGCATACCAGTATTATCTCTCAATGGCTTGAGTTGAAGACATATTTTGAAGTGACAAGAATGAGTGAAAGATGTTACACAGCTAAAATCTTGACTGAAATGTACAAAGATGAGAAGAACCTAGCTGTTTTGTTATTCCTCCATCCTATTTTGGTTGAAGTGCAACAAGTTAATAAGCTCTTTGAAACGAAAGTAGTAGACAAAATGAAGCTACTTGACAACCTGACTCATTTACTGAAATCTATTGCTAATAAGTTAATAAATCCATCATCAAGGTTTGATTACCTGAATTCTAATATAGAAGAATTTCTAAATCCACAACCATACTTGGGATATAGATGTGAGAAAAAGATCAGAGACTTGTCAGAAGACAACAAACTTTCTAAACAAGAAGAAAAAGCAATAAGAGATAGGTGTGAGAAGTTTTTCTTATCATTGTGTAAGCAATAAAAGCAAAGACTGCCAGATAATATAAAAATTCTTCAAAAAATACCTGTGTTATCTGTTGATAAGGTTCTTCCTCCCAATAAGGAGCCAATTGCCAGTTTAATGGAGTTTTTGAGGATTCCAGAAGAGACAATTGCAGTGTTGAAAATCAGTACAGAACAATTCATTTAACCAGTTGGAAAAATACTACAGTTACTGAGCAGTTTTGGGCTGAGGTTTTTCAACATAAAGGTGCATCTGGAGAAAATCTATTTCAGAAACTTTCAGAATTTGCTATCTCTACATTGATACTTCCTCATTCAAATGCAGAAGTGGAGAGAATATTTAGTTCTATGAATAATGTAAAAAACAAACTTAAAAACAGAATGGAAAATAAAATGTGTTCTTCTATTTTGGCCATAAAGTTTGGCTTGATTAGACACAATAAGTGTTGTAGTACCAATGAACTTCCAAATGATGTTTTCAAAAAAATTGGAACACTTGCTGCTTATTCAAAAGAAAACCTTGATGATGCTAAAAGTGGCTGAGGTGAAGACAATCTAATTATTACGTCTAATTCAGAGGCAAGCTCTCAAACAGTTGTGCATGTACTGGCTTCAACTAAGGCTCTTAAATGATCGCTGTCAACTTCCAATGGGTGACTACTATGTTCATCATCTTCAAGACTTTCATCACCACCATGGAATTTCTTAAACCACCACTGTGCTGTGCATTCAGTAGTGGTTCCTATGCCAAATGCTTGGTTTATGTTGCAAGCTGTTTCTGCAGCTTTACAGCCGAATTTAAACTGAAAAAGAAAAATGACACAAATTTTTTTTTTCATTTTTGGTTCAGGGTTCTGAAAAAAACAATTTCTTTAAAACAATTAAAATTATAACCATTAGATAGTGCAAAAAACATTCTTTAAAATGATATATACAGTACAAAAATACAACAAAAATTTGTTTAAAAATACATAGCTTGAAATCAAAATTTGAAATGCCACAAAAACTTTTTTGACAACCTAATATATCAGCAGGACTCAAAATTAAAAACTCCCAAATATCAAACAAATATTTGTTTTTTAAACCATCCATTTTGCTTGCTTTTAACCTTCCCACTTGTTATCGTCATTTGCAAGGGCATGCACTTCAATTCAGGTACAAACAGGACTGGGGCCAAGAGTTTATTCTTTTACTACCCCAGGCTGCTGTACTGCCCAGATCAGATGCTGGCAGAGATGGTGCTGAGTCAGCATCGAGTTCATCATCCAAAATTGTCAGGCCCCATGGTTCATGTGGTGCCTGATGTATGGGACATGGTTTGCAGTTTGTTTAGTGCCAATTAGATGTGCAAGCAAAACCACGTTTGTGCATTCCCAAATGGAATTGCCCAATACTTGTGTGAAGGCAATTGAACTTAACCCAAGCTATTTATTAACTATTGCAACCCCATTCTAACAGTCTTGACACTGGTAGGCCTATTTGGTACGAAAGCATGGAGCCTGGATGTATAAAATACACTATTTCATGTTTTGTCTATATATCGTTCACTGAAAAGTGTGGATGCCTAGTCCAGATCTTTAGTTTAACAAGTCAGTGCTTTGATATTTTTCCTTTTAACTTCAGTTACATTTGAGTTCAGCTCAGTTACATAGCATCACCCTCCCATCAATTTTATTTATAAAAGTCAATCCATATTCGCCCATGGGGCAGGCAGGTACAAACCAATGTGCTTATCATACTTTTACAGGTCTCTGTAGGCTGTGTAAAAAATGCTTCTTGCAATAATTGTTTCATTGTTTGATTTTGTCTGTGTGTACTCAGCAATTTTACTGCTTATTTCAAAATTCGTTTTTTTATACAACTTGGTTAAAATTCTTATCTGTACAATGACATAAATCATTGCTACTTAATTGTAATGTTGATAATTGCTTTCAAAATTGGTTCAAAGTAGGATTTTTGCCAGATGATTCTATTATTATAACCTTAAATCAACTATTGATAAATAGCTTTAAGTAAATATTAAAACAATAACTATAAATGTTATTTTGCTTTTTTAAATATTTTACTTTTTATGCTGTTAAGCAATAGTTCTCCCAACCCAACCTCATTCCTTATTCCCTAAAATCCAAGTGACCTATTTGAAAACCACTGGTTTAATTAATTCTCAGGGCTATAAGAGTCCCAGGATGTGTGGTGGCAATTTACACATTTGCAGCCAGTGTGCTTTATTGCCCACATCAACATTCTGTGCCAGACGTTTTTACTGTGAGTTGCAGTTTGTGCCATTATTTGATTGTCAAGTAATAATCATTGTGTTTGAGACTCACAAGTAACACAAAAAGCAAATAAATAAAACCACATTTATTAAGTTTTCTTTTTACAGCAATATTTTCTAAAACAAGGTACACAACCAAGAGGAACTCTTTGTAGTAATGTCAGGTGTCTTTTGATCAGCCATCAGACACACCCTGCAAGCTTTGTGAGTATTTCTTGTTAGCTATTGAAAGAAGTATTACCATTTGATTGGAATTGAATTCTTCATGCAATCACTTAAGTGATCATATTTAAAAGTCTTTCTTGGTGTGCCTTAACTCTTAACACTTTATCCACAGAAAGACTTCACGGCTGCCTTCCAACACTTAAAAACAGGTAAAGCTTTGGGCTCTGATTCCATTTGCCAAGAGCTTATAATCCATGCTGGAGCTGTTCTGAAGTCCTGGTTACATGACTTACTTTCTTCCTGCTTGCAATGACCTAAAATTTTGAGAATCTGGAGAAGAGCACTTGTAGTCACAATCCCAAAGCTGATGAAGCCTGTGGGGGACCCAAAGAGTTATCGACTGATACTTCTGCTTTGTTTCCCATAAAGATCCTTGAGAGGCTTATCTATGCCCATGTCAAACCAATTATTAATTCACTGCTCCCTAAATAGTGAACTGGGTTTTAACACTGGAAGTCAATCGTGTATCAAGTTGTTTTGTTGACCCAGAACATTGAGGACTCTTTCATGGCTAAGCAAAGGTTGATGCTGTATTTGTCAATCTAACAGCAGCATATGACACTGTCTGGCAACATCGCCTGACCTGCAAGCTGCTGAGGCTTCTGCCAAATACTCACATGGTCAGAATGATCATGGAGTTTCTGCAAAACTGAAGTTTCACCCTTACTGCTGGTGACAGCAAGCAAGGCAGGCTATGCTGCCTGAAAAATGGTGTTGTTTGGGAATCAACCTTGGCTTTCCTCCTTTTCAACATCTGTACATACAATCTGCCCTCCCTGGTTTCAAGAAAGTTTGCTTATGCTGACAATCTAGCATTGTTACACTCTTCTGGAAACTGGAAGGACTTGAAGGGGACTGTAGTCAAGACATGACTACACTTTCAGTGTATCTCCAAACTTGGAGGTTGAAGCTTAGTCACACTGGGACAGTGATGACAGCCTTTTATTTAAATAACCAAGAGGCTAAATGTGAGCTAAAAGTCTACAACAATGATAGACTTTTAAATGCAGTGCAACTTGTGCAATTCCTTTTTATTAAATCATGTTAAGCGCAGCACAACTTGTGCAATGTGTTTTCTAAATCATGTTAGGCACAATGCAACTAGCACAATGTCTTTTTAAATTATGTGAAGTGCATTGAAATGTGTTAAAAAGACCATATTAAGCACAGGCAGGCAGCACAACAAGATTTTCAAATCATATAAAGTGCAATGTTTTTTTCTAAATCATAAGTGCAGTCCAACCAGAGCTTTAAATTTTAGTTATGGCACATATAAAAAAAACTAAAAAAATTTCAACTAAACTTTTAACCCAAAATTGTCTTGTAAAACAAAAAGACATTAGTACTTACAAATTTTTATTAAAAATAACAAAAAAAACTTTTGTTGAAGTTGCTTTTTATTACTCAAACTTTCATGAGCTATTGTTTTCATTATCAATTGCATCAAATTTTTATACTTCTAGTTTTGAAGAAGTAATCAATAGATCACTAAAACTTGTTAATAAAAGCAAAGTCAACAAAAGAGCTTTTTATTTAGATTGTTTGTGATAATTGAATGGCTTTTTTTTTTATTATTCATTTGATGACAGATTGTACAAAACCAACCCAAATGCTGCAGAATAATAAACTCAACAACACCAAAACAAATTAATTGACATCAATTATTTAGGCGAGGTGACACACATGAATACTAATCATACAAAGTTATTTGACCATAAGGTTGCTCTCTTTGGTTTCATTATGTCAAATCCAACAGAGAAGACACATTTTATTGCCACAGAGCTTGGAATGCCAGTATTGTATTTAAAAAAACTTCAACCCAAGCTCTTTGATGAAACACAGGAAAAAATTCCAACTGAATTTGTGTCTTCCATGTTGGTTTGGTGACCATCCAATCTTATAGCTATATTGCCAAGAGAAGATATCTAACCATCCTCCGTCAGTGTTGTTCTCAAGTCCTGTAAAACAAGAAAAGTTATAAAATCCAACTGTTGTCTCTTTTTTTTACATTCAGTTGGATGCTATGCAAGGTTACTGTTTTTTCAGTATGTAAAATACAATAAAACCCAGCATGATGTAATTTAAAACGCAAGCTGAAAACTTATGACATGACAAAACTACAACCACACTTTTTACACCAGACCCAGCTGAATATGGCACAGCTCTCACTTAAATCTAATAATCAAACATTACCAACAGCAAAACACCCAAAAATTCTTGGAATCACTCTTGACCCAAAACTAACTTTTTCACAATATATAAATGTCACTATCACTAAAGCAAAACAAACACTTAACATTCTGAAAGCACTCACTTCTACCAAATGGTAAACAAAAGGAATAATAGTCTCCACATTTAAAGCAATCATTTGCTCATTTTGGAATATGCAAGCACCATATGGAGCCTTATCATATCAAACACCAACATCAAGAAACTGCAAACCATTCAAACACAGGTTTGCGACTTGCTACTGGCTGCACATGAGATACAAACATTTAACATCAACACAAAAAACCAAAGTCCTTCCAATGGACATCCATCTCAAACTTCATGCTACTCAACTTAAACAACTGACTCAAACATAAACACAGCCTTTATATGATTTTAATGCATACATAAATCCACCCAAAAATATGAAAGCCACAATCTTTCATAACAATGAGCACACTAACATCATCATCATCTCAAAACAAGACACAACAACTGAGGAATGTAGAGAACACCTTAAACATATTATTCACACTACCATCACTTCACAATACCTCAGTTCTAGAAAAAACAACAAAGTTACTAACACCACACCTTATAACATATATTCATCAGAACAAACATTACCACATCATATGCCTATGAAAGTGGCACAGCTCAGAGCCAACAAATCACCACTCTTGCAAAGTTACCTATATACAGCGAACCCTGAAACTTAACACACCACAATGCCCACTATGCTTATCTCACACACACAACACTAATCACCTCTTAAACTATAGTCAATTACCAGCACAACACCACTAGTCTGTGGAAAAAGCCTTTAGAAGCAGCAGAGGTAATCCAAGAGTGGGAATCTAGATTGGCTGCTTTGAGAAATTAAGGGATGGCTCCTCTAAGATATCCTTGGAGGAAGAGCAACAACAATTTAAAGCCTGACAGACTGCATCTAAATATACAGGGTGATCAATATTTAGCATTACAACTTCAAATAACTGTATTTAGTAAATAATACGTACAGTTGGAGTAACACAGTTGAAATATTGTTACAGAATGAATATAAATTCAGTACAAATACAATTTATTCAATATGCTTTCCATTTGAACCAATTGCAAGCTGAAGACGCCTCGAAAATGACCTGCAAGAGTCACAAATCACATCTTGGAGCATTTTTGTCCATTCCTTCGATAGTTTCATCTTCAGTGCCTCCAAACTTTTATGATGTGTTGCTGAGAGCTTGCTCTCAAGGTACCCCCAGATACCAAAATCGATAGAATTCAAATCAGGTGATAAAGGGGGCTATTACTCTTTGGAAATGAAGTTGGAAACATTGGCTGATAGCCACTCCTGCATCTTTTTAGCTCTGTGTGAAGGTGCCGAATCTTGTTGAAACGTCCCAGGAGTTTTTTGAAGTGTTCTTTTGACGAGGGCAACAATGAACTGACAAGGATGTCATTTCAATAATTCTCTTGGTTCAGTTTGATGCCTTGTTCTACAAAAACCAAAGGACTTCTTCAAAATTTGGTAATGGCTGCCTGGACCATCACTGATGCTGCCCCTTGGGCCTAAGTGACTCTTCAAGGTCCTACCTCCCCATTACATGACCAAACACGATCATTGTGAGGATTCACATGGTGTTGAATGTCAAATTTCTTTTCATCACTGAAAACAAGGTCAGGAAACCTGCCTCCTCAAGGTGGGAGAGGAGAATTCTGGCTCTGGCAAGGCGTGATTCATGACTCTTGCAGGACATTTTCAAGGCCTGTAATTGATTTAAATGGAAAGCATATTGAATAAATGTATTTGTACTGAATTTATATTTATTCTGTAACAATGTTCTCCAACTGTACATATCATTTGCCAAATACAGTTATTTTAAGTTGTAATGCTAAATATTGATCACCCTATAGAGTACAAAATTGAATAGGGTAGATTAGGAACCATTAAGTACAGTACAAAAAACCTTTAAGTCATGGTCTGATTGCCCTAGATTAAATGCTGTAACAAGTTCACAGTCATGCATAGAAATTACTTGTATCTTTAATTTTTTAGACTGTAATTGTAAGAATGATTATTTGCATACAGAATAATTGGCAGGTAAAACTAGTTTCTTGTAGTTTGAAAATAAAATTTTGCCTCTTAGTATTTTTTAATTTCTATAAAAAAGTTATTTAAATTAGGAAGTTTGTAGCATATAAGATGAGATAAAGTTATTTTCGCAACAAGGTTTTTTATTTTTATCTTTGTGATGTAGTACAATTTAGATAAAATCTTTATGATGGATATACAGTACCATTGAGCCATTTGTTTACAAGACCATTGCCTAAGACAAAACTCAAATATTGTATTACTGAAATTTTCTATCAAAAAATTATAGTTTTTCATTAACAGTCTATTGTACAGATCTTGTAAACTACATCGAGAATTTCTATTTTAAAAAATATATATACAGGGTGGGGACTTTAAATTGTCGTCCTCATATATTTATGATATATTCTATTTTATTTCATTTCAATAATTCTTTGGTTAAGAGAACGCCGTAAATCTCCGGATTGTGTAAAGAATTTAAGTAGTAGAAATTTAACAATTGAAGAAGAAGACGCTCTATGGTTTGGTCTTGATAACCATATTTTACCAAAAAAACTACGAACAGATGATATCAAAGCGCAGATAGAAAAACTGTTTTATTTTATCAACAAGGAGAATAAACTTATTGATGACAACTTTAAAGACGAAGTCAAATTTATGTTCAAGAAATTCGTTAATGCTGGTAAGAGAATTTGTGCTCACCCAAAAAACGCAGCTCTTCATAATACCTTAAAAAAACTGGGCGATAACTCCAGAATTAAAGTTTGTAAATTCGATAAAGGGAAAGGGGTAGTCATTTTGGACAGCCATGACTACTACGCAAAACTGGATTGCATAATCAATGATAGCTCAAAATTTCATGAAATTAATCAAGACACCAAAGTTCATCCGATAATTAAAAAAGAAAAATCCATTAATTATTATGTCAACAAATATCTAAAATCATATGGAAGTGAAACAGTAAAAAACCTCATTCCGAAAGGCAGTAGTCCAGGAAAAATGTACGGTCTCATCAAAGTCCACAAAAATAATAACCCAGCAAGACCAGTGATATCGATGATTGGCACCCCAGAATATCAACTTGCCAAATTTCTTGATTCAATAATCAAAAGTTACATACCAGATTCATACATGTTACATTCTACTGATCACTTTCTTGATGAATTAAATAACTTCCAATTTAAAGCGGATCACAAACTTGTTAGCTTTGACGTTCAATCTCTGTTCACAAATGTTCCTCTGGATGAAACCATTAATATAATTGCTGACTACATCTACTCAAAAGATAACCAGATTAAAGACAATCTACCTTCAATGAAAAAAGAAGTATTTATAAAACTGCTGCGTTTGGCCAACCAAGGAATGTTTTTATATAAAGACAAATTATATCAACAACATGATGGTGTCAGTATGGGTTCTCCACTGGCTCCGACTTTGCCAATTTTTTTCTTGCCCACATAGAAAATAAGCTATTAGGGAAACAATTAGACTTTCATCCAAAATTGTATTCTAGATACGTTGATGACATATTTGCTGTATTTGATAATTCGGATCACTGCACTAAATTTCTCGATTTGCTTAATTCTCAACATAATAATATTAAATTCACAGTGGAGCTCCCTTCTAACACCATACCATTTCTTGACGTTGAAATTAGGCTCAATGAAACAGGGATTGATACTTGGGTATACAGAAAACCTACAAACACCAATCTAATTTTGAATTTTAACGTGCTGTGTCCCACTAAATGGAAGTCTGGATTAATTCTATGTTTTTTAAATCGAGCCAAGCGTATTTGTTCCTCCGATTTTTTGTTTGATAAAGAAGTTAGTATGTTAAAAAAGATGTTTTTGAATAATGGTTATCCTTCATCGTTTTTTGATAAAATTTTTGTGAGCTTTCAATCTTCTAACAAATTTTCTCAAAACATTAGCTTTGAAAATAGTTTTTGTATTCCGTATTTGGGTAAGGAATCACATCACTTTGCAAATCGTCTTTCTGCATTAATAAAAAACAAGTACAACTTAAAAATATCTCCAATCTATAAAACTTTTAAAGTAGTCAATTATTTTCAGTTAAAATCCAAAACTCCTGTGGCTCTTTGTTCAAATGTTGTCTATAAATTCTCGTGTTCGTGCAATACGAACAAGACATACATCGGTATGTCGTCCAGACATTTGATCACTAGAGTTTGGGAGCATCTGAATTTCAAAAGTCTACAGGATAGTGCAGTTAAAGATCATATTTTGTCGTGTGAAAAGTGTTCTAATAATCGGTCTGATGAAAACAATTTTGTAGTAATACGTAAATGCAAATCAGAATTTATTTCTAAGATTCACGAAGCTCTACTCATAAAAAAGTTAAGTCCAAAATTAAATAGACAAATGTTCGCAAACAGAGCTTCATATTTATTGAATATATTTTGATTGTAATATTTTTTCTTTTTTTTTTCTTCAATGACATCATAATCTGAAATTTAATTTGTATCAATTTAGTTTCTCTCTCGTTTTGATTTAAAATTTAGCCTGTTAGTCAAAAGTACAGCCTTTTTTAAAAAATATACAGTACATTGTTTTTTGCTGTTGTTAATTTTTAATTTTTTTTTTATGTGTGTGTGTAAATTTAAAGTTAATTAATATTAGTAATTGTAGAAACCTGATGAGGGCTGAAGTAAGCCGAAAACGTTCGTTTTTTTTTAAATAATAATTTTTAATGTTTATTTAATAAATGCTGAAAATGCTGAATCCATTATAGTCCATAAATGCTGAATCCATTATGGCTGCTATTTTCAATTGTTGTCTGGTTGAAAAAAACAACCTCTTTGCCGAAACTTTATTCTATTTTACTTTTCAGATTACATAAGTGTAATATATCATTGGATAGCTGTAAAAATAAGGTAATCACCAGTGTTGAGTTTGACACTATGAAGAGAACATATGCAGAGTTATCGGAAATATTGTTCACAGAAGCAGAAGTGAGATGTGCCGTGGTCATGGCCCTGGTTCACAACAATGGTGAAGTGGACAACAGAACCATTGCCAACATTCTTGGGGTCGACATGAGAACCATCCAGCCTACTTGTAAGAAGTTGGAGGAGAGTAAGGATCCCCATGGAGTTATCACAAGAGCTCCAAAGTCTCTGGATGACTGCCAGAAGTCGAGAGATGCAGATTTTGTCAAAAGGGTTGATGCCATGATTGACATTAACCCCTTCAAGTCCATGAGATCCATGGCTGCTGAACTGGGGGTTGATAAAAGGACAATTCAATGATGTGTAGACAAGGATTTGCACTGCAAAAGCTACAGAATGCAAACTGGCCAGCTTTTGACCCAGGCGACCAAAAACAGAAGGCTGCTTAACTCCACCAAGCTCCTCAACAAGCTGAAGCACCCAAAAGAGTCCAACATATGGTTATTCTCTGATGAGAAGAATTTCTGCCAGGACCAGGCCCACAACAGGCAGAACCATTGATGGATTGCTATGTGCCCCAACAATGTGCCCAGGGTGATGAAGACCAAGTTTCCTAACACGGTCATGGTCTTTAGTGTGATCAGCTTTGATGGGACGTGATGCTGCCGCACATCTTTGAGACAGGTCTTAGGGTCAATATTGAGATCTACCTGCACACATTGAGGCTGAGGGCAACTATGTTGAGTAGAATGTGTTTCTTGCATCATATCCTTATTCAGTTTTTTATTTAAAATAAATATCTTCAAAATTGATCGTTTTTATGTCCTTTTAATTAAAAAGTGAGCTACAGTGACAATTTGAAGTCCCCACCCTGTATATGTATAGATTCATATACACATTCATATTCATATAGATTCATATACACATACAAGCACATTCATATACTTATTGGATTATCTTTGCCTGTTGCTGTTGCTATTTGTGCAACAAGAATACTATTTTTCTTTCATTGTACAGGCCTATAACAGCCCAAGTGACAAAATAAAATATATTTATAATTATAAATGTGTGTATAAATAACATGCTTACTTTGAACATTAAATAGTAATTATTTTGGAAAGAAGTAAACATATTGATATTAGATTTTTATTGACCTTTTCTGAAATATTTTGTCTTGCCAATTTATATTATCGAGTTGTGTACTATGTAGATGAACAAATTTATTGTTTAGATCTATGGTTCTCCAAGTGATTAATTGGAACATTTAAGGGGTCGATTGGGGTTCAGAAAATAAAAGTTAGGGTTTACCTGAGCAATAAAGCAATAGTGTCAAAATTTTCAAAAATACATAACTACTGCATAAATGCAAAGTGAAGACCTTTTTTTAGTATTTACTTGCTTTCTTTTACATCTAAAGTAAAGAAAAAACACAGTTGTGTGTAAGTGGACATAAAAAAAAGCAAATATTGACGTTAAGTGACTAATAGTGTACACTTGATTATGGGGGTTGATAAGATATTTTGCTTGTTTTGAAGTTGACATGCAGAAAAAGTTTGTTTAAGTCAAGCTTTTTTAATCACTGAAGAATGTCTTTGCCACTTGTTAAGTAACCCTACTGCTAACTGAAACTTTTTTAACCTAGAAAAAAATTGAATTTTTTAAGGCTTTAACTATGGTTTTGTTGGCATAAGCACTTTAATATTTATGTCAGTGCTAGAAACTCAATAGATTTTTATTATTTAACTTTATTGAACTCCCAAAAACTTGGTAATTTCAAGTTTTTCATCTTTAATTTTTCAATTTTATAAAAGGGTCATGTTAATTTTTGTTTTAATTCTTGTTCTTGTTATTAGTAGGGGCAGGGACATCAGAAGCAAGGAGGGGTTAAAAGGGCAGGGGACCCCTACTCTTTTTATCCTTTCAAATTGCTTTTCCCCTTTTTGAAAAGTAAAGGTGCATGTGTCCAGATACAGAAGCAATTGGTAACTTGACCAAAATGTCAAATTAATTGAAGAGAAAGGCTTTTTGATTTTTATCTGCACCTTAAATTTAGGATGAAAGTAGGGATCATTGTCTCAATTGAAAGTGATGACTTTTTTTTATTTTTTAGTAATTACTAAGGATTTGTGCTGAAAAGGATTGCAATTTGGAATGGCATTGTAACCATTTTCAGTGCCAAAATCTTGTTAAAAAATAAGTTGCTTATTTTTGAAATTTACCCCCTTGACAAAATGGTTTTTCAGCGCTTCTGAGTATTTATTAGGTTTAGTTTTCTTTAAAACTTAGTTAGATAATAACATGATTGAATTTTTTAGTTGTAGTTCAGAAATTTTTTTTGAATTCTAGTTTAATGCTCCAGTTTTTGATATCATTGTCATCACAAATACCAAAAGATTGTTGAACAGAACCTCTATTTAATGGAGTATGCATCCCTCATTTGCAGTAGTGGCTAACAAGTAGAAAACAAAAAGGCGCCACAACCAGGGGCACTGAAAAAATTTGGAGCACAAAGTGCAAAGTTTAAAAAAGAGCACTTTTTTGGTCAAGTAGACACTCTTAACAAACACAAATTTTAGCATTGCAAAAAATTTTACTAAAAAACTTAATAAAGACCAAAAATTAATAAATGCAAAGGGTTCACTTTTTGGCCAATGTGTTTTATTTAAGCAGTTGGCCAATATTTTTGATTTAGCATACTCATAAAAGTGGAACATTCTTGTTGCAAATAAAAGCCTTTTCCATTTTACCAGCCTTTACTTTGAACTAAAAAAGATTGAGACTTTCAAAATCAAATTTGCAGGATAAGTTATATTTTTTTATGGCTTGACTCTTTCTTAAAGTCAAGCTATGAAAACTAACCAACCCAATCAATCATGTGTCTTAACTGAGAAAACATATCTTAAACTAGGTAAGCTTTTTATACCATACAAGCCAAAGCTTAAGTCTGCCCAGACAAAAGTCGTTGATGGATTATTTTGTCTCCTAAACTCAAGTCTATACAAATAAAGTTGTCACATTAATTCAAAGGTTATTTTTTCATCAAATTAATCGAAAAGTAATTTTTTAATTTTCAGTATAATTTTGAAGAAAAGTTACTGAACTGAAGATTAAGTTTACATTTTTCAAAGAAAATTTACCCTTTGGTCCATCGATTTAAAGTGAAAAATTGTTCTTTATTCATTTAAAATTTAGGGCCAAAAAGTGACACTGTCTTTCAGAAAATATTCACTGTATATGCACATGCTTATTTTTTGGTTTGATACATTTGACTAGCTTTAGCAGACATATAAGCTTAATTTAGCCTAAAGCAGAGTCTGAATTGCAAAAAAAAAATAGACTTTGACTCTTGCACATCCAAACAATCAACTCCAACTCCAATTAATCTAAAAAAACAACTCTAGCTCCCACTCTCCTCTACAACATATGACTCTGTGATTCTGACTCTGGACTTCACAACCTGGTTGTAAGCTGTGATTGATGCTGACAGAGATTATATTAGATAACTTGAATCTATATATATATTGAACTTGTTATGTTTCAATTTAGAAATAAATTGATGAAAAAAATGACTAATTTATGTTGATTTTAAGTTGGTTAAGCTTGGACACTGATTTGGAATTTGAGCCATGTATATGATTTTATTGTGCATATTTACCAGAACACAAATTTGTGTTCAGATAAATATGAATAATTGTTCTGACTATTGAAGTCATTGAGCACGCCTTTGAAGAACATCAACAATTTGCAGTTATATTTATTAATCGTATTGTTGATATTTTTTCAAACTGTTAAAGCAAAGAGATTGACCAGTAGTTTAATACATTTGTTGCACTTCCTTTTTTAAAGATAGGGATTACCTCAGTGATCTTTAAATATCTTTAAACATTTGGGAAATTTACCTTCAAGTATACATCAATTGAACAATTTGCTGAGAACGGGTGTGATTATAATGCTGCTTATTTTGATAAAATAGGTTGTTTACTTCACATGGCTTTTTTGCTGTTACTTTACTTCAAATGGCTTTTTTACTGTTTAACAAACTTATTACATTTGCTATTTTCTTCTGGGGTTGTTAAGAGACATAAAAAAAGTTTTTGGAATAGGTAGAAGGTAGCGGTTTCAACGTTGAGTGAATAGGTGCAATAGCTTTATCCATGTTTTTTCCAATATCTACAAAAAATTTGTTTAATGATTGTGCAACATCTTTTGGTTCTTCAATAAAATCATTATTTTCTTTCATTAATCTGATTAAGATTATATTTCTTCTAGGTTTTAAATCAGCCAGCTCATGAATTGCATCCCATATTTTTTCTGGATTATTTTTATTGCTTAAAAAGTATTTATTAGAGTACACTTGTGTCACGTTCTAAATTGCTTGGGTTTAAAGCCTTCAAAGACAGTTTGTAACTAAATTTGACAGTTTGTTGACATTTCAAGTGATGTAGTCATTTTAGTGCTTCAAAACTTGCATTTGTTAGTCCCGTCAAATTTTCTGTAATGATGTTGCAAAAATTTAAACTCAAATATAAAATGGTTTTGTCTAATGTTTTTCGATTGAGTCAATTGTTTTGAATACACTTCAAAATGTGCACAGAATCTAAAATAATGAACAGGAATTCTTGTAGGAATGTGGATAAACTATTGATTTTTTTTGGTGGTTATACAAACAGTGATATTGCTTTATTGTTGATTGAGTTGTTGTCAATAATAACGGAGATAACACAAATTTATTGACATAAAAAGAGAGTTTTGAAATAGGTAGCAGGTGGCAGTTTATACAGAGTGTTTGGAAAGTCACTGTGCACTTATATATTTATTAACATACATGTTTCAATATAGAATACAGGAGGTAAATATGAATGACAATTACAAATTATGTTGAAAGTGACCCCCTTTAGCATCAAAACAGGCTTGGACCCTTCTTATTTTGTTTCTAAACACTGCTATCACTGAATGAATGCTGTTGTTACTGCTTGCAAGTCATCCAGCCTGCGCAGACGATCTCAATATACTGCAGATTTTGCTGCTCCCTGTAGATAAAAGTCTGGTGGATTTAGATCTAATGAACATAGGGGGCCACATGCCTTTCGAAATAATGCAGTCTCCCAAGAATTCCTTTAATAAATTCATAGATCTGCCAGATGTGTGGGCAGTAGCACCATCCTGTTGAAACCATGAGTAATTGATTTCATCACTTGTCATCTGACCGATGAAGGCGTGAAGAATATTCGAACAATAGCACTTGCTGTTTATCGTGTTCATAAAGAAAATAGGGCCAACAACTCTATATCTGGAAATTGCAACTTACACACCAACCTTCTTATCATGTAGGGGTGTTTTGTGCAAACTGTGAGGATTATCAGATGACCGCAATCTTGAATTTTGCGAATTAACGTAACCTGAGGGATGGAACCATGCTTTGTTGGTGAAAAAGGTCACATTCAACACATCAGCTGTATTCTCTTCGATAAATTGGTTAAACCATCTGCAATAGCATAATTGTTTCTCATGATCAGTGGTTTTCAGTTTTTACACTGCCATTATTTTGTATGGGAAGAGCTTTAATTGCCTTCTGACAGCCTTATGAGCAGTTGCAAGACCAATATCATGCTGCTGAGCTAATTTTTGTAATGATTTTGATGGACTCTGCAGCATATTGTCACAAATGTCCAACAGTTTCTCCTCTGATAGCTTTGCTGGCCTTCCACAGCATTTGGCATCATACACTGATCCTGTTTCCCGAAACTTATTAACAAGGTTACAAACTGCGTTGTGATGTGGAACAGGTTTATCTGGAAATTTTTCAGCAAAACACTGTTGCACTACATCTGTGTATCTATTACCCTTTTGGAATATGTGTTCGACAAGCCATACACATTCTTCATTTGTTAAAACCATATTGAGGTCGAAATCTGAAATATAAAAAAAAGTTATTAGAAAATTGCACAGTGACTTTCTGAACACCATGTATGTTGAGTGAATAGGTGCAATAACTTAGCCATGCTTTTTCCAATGTCTAAGATGAAACATTTGTTTAGTAATTGTGCAACATTTTATGGTTCTTCAATAAAATCACCATTTTTTTTAACCTGATTAAGGTTACATTCTTTCTAGGTTTCAAGTCAGCCAACTCATGAATAACATCCCATATTTTCGCTGGATTATTTTTATTGCTTAGAAAATATTTATTATAGTGCATTTGTTTTGTGTCTTAGATTGTTCTGTTTTATGTATTGCAGTAAACTTAATTTTTGTCAAAAATTGTTAAATAAAATTTTTGTACAAGTGCAGTAGAACCTTGCAGTATGAGTGCCTCGTTGTACAAAAAATTCACTTTGCAAGTGGCTGTTCGTAAGAATTTTGTCTCATACAACAAGTAAAAATTCATAGCATGAGCAATCATAGGCCCTCACTGTCCAGGAGCCTCAAAATTCAATTTCAAAGTTTGTAATTCTATTAAAAACTTGACAAACTTAAAACCTACCTAAAGCATACAGTACATATCAAGCTTTTCAGACTAGAAAAGTCTATACACAACTGGTTTCAACTACGTTATAAGCAGCTATTGTTACGTTGTTTGCATTATAATAAAGGCAATTATTGTGCATATTCGCTGGAAGCTTAAAGGTTACTAAGTAATCTACTCTGCAAAAAATTAGTATTGGTAGTTGACATGTTGCTGTGTTGCTTTTAATGTAGTAAATTATATGTGTATAAATAATATACACATATACTGTAATATAATTTTATCAATTGAAATTGAACCTTTATCAAATTATGTGCAAGGAAAAAATTTACACTGCCTTTTCTAATATGGAAGCAATATTAAGACTGTTTTTAAGCTTAACTAGTTTAGTGCCTTATGACGAATATATACGTCACGAAGCGTTATGCGCAGAGTGCCTTATGACGGACGTATACGTCATAAGGCACTCACTCATCGTTTCAGTGCCAAGGACGATATTTTCGTCATGTTTGCCTGAACATTCGTTTTGCTTCGTTGCGCAGGAATGTGTGCGTGTGTTAGCATGTATGTGTGCACATAGCCATACCTGCCAGGGGGGCAGGGGGGGCAATTGCCCCCCAAGTTTTGAAGATTTGGGCAAAATTAAGATTTTTCGGGCAGTGAGAAGAAAATATTTGGGCAAACCATAATTTTTCGGGCAGCGATACGAAAAATTTGGGCAAAGTCAAGAAATTTAGAGAGGTTAAGATGAGGAACTGCAAAAAATAATAACCCAAATTAGGGTGAAGACGTTTTTTTTTTTTTTTAGAGATCACCATGATTTTAGGAAAAAATTGGTTTTTCGTCTGAGAATCTCAGACAATTTTTTTGTCATATCCAAAATGTACTATAAAATCATGATTTGGGCAAACGTCACAAAATTTGGGCAAAGCTTCATTGCCCCCCCAAAATTTTTTGGGCTGGTACAGCTATGTGTGTGCACGTTTCTCATTCATAAAAAAGATTCCTACTGGGAATTTTCATACTCTTTCGAGCCGCTGAACTGACCACCATGATTTTGGGAAAAAAATAGGGAAATTGGAGATTGATTCAAAGTGAAGACCTTTTTTTTGGTCTTTGTCCTAAATTTGGAAACAAATTTATTTTGTCCGCCCCTTTAAAAATTTTTTTGTTGGTGCGCCTATGTCTGTCCAGAATTCCGCCTATTTAGATATGGCAACCTTAGGTTGTACCTATGTTAAATAATCTTTTGTTTAATTCACTTTTTATGCTTGCAATAACGTCAATAAAAAAGGTTGGGTCGCCACAAAAAAAGGTTGAGAAGCACTGCTGTACTCCTTCGAGATAGCGATTAAGCACGAGATGACGTAACGGGAAAAAGTGCTTGGCACCAGCGTGCATGCGTGCGCGATACGCGTCTGGCACTTAACGTGTTAATGGTCATTAACTGCTCAGGAAAGAGATCTTTTTCAAAGTTTAAAAGCATCAAAAATAAACTGAGATCCACAATGTCTCAACAAAGGTTGTCTGCACTGAGCATTCTGTGCATTGAAAGTAAAAAACTTAAACAGATAAATTTTGATGAATTTTTGCATGATTTTGTTTTGACGAAAGCTAGAAAAAAATTCCATAACCTAGTCTTACTCTATTTGACGGCCATAACTATTTCTTCTGTCCTTGTAAATAAATTTTACAACTATTGTAATGGCTGTTTAATAAAGAAATTAAAATTAAAAGCAAAACTGTCTTAACTAAATTTTTATTTTTTAATTAAAAATTTACACACATGAATGGGGAGAATGAAAAGAACAAATAGTTTAATGCTCTCATATTTTAACATTAAGCATCAACATGTTATGTTGTTTTGAGAGAAATTTTAAGTTCAAAAATAGGGAGGGGCCTCACAAATGGAATAGCCTGGTGCCGCTCATGGTCTAAATCTAGCCCTGACTACCAGAATAATTGGCTGCCTCCCTTTTATCTCAGTTATTGATTGCCACATCACCCATTCATGTGCTCAATTTACTGCCATCATATCACTAAAAGTAGCCTGTGCTCACTCAATTTACAAGTTCATCTTGTAACAGTAAGATCTCCAGTGTTTTGTGCTTCTTAATTTTCTGTCTTGTTTATTTTTATATTTATTGTATTGATTTTTTGTGGTTAACATGAGTTTGAAGAAAGTGAGTAATAAAAGATTTAGATGCTAAGAAGAAAAAGCATATCATGATAGAAGTGAAGAAGAGAAATAATACAGAAACACGAGGCAGGAGTGCATGTAGTGGACTTGGCACAGCAATATGACCAAACAACATCAACAATCTGCACTATCCTGAAGTAGAAGAATGAGATAAAGGGTGTTGCACCAGCAAAGGGTGTCTCCAGGCTGTCCAAGCAAAGAACAAATATCTATGAGAAGATGGAAAAACTGCTTCTCCTTTGGATCAACAAGAAGCAGCTTGCAGGCGATACCCTGATAGAGGTGATTATTGCTGAGAAAGCCTGAATACTGTTTGGCAATCTCCAGAAGCAGAGCCCAAGACCATCAACAGAAGAGACTCCAGCAGAAGAATTTAAAGCCAGTCAGGGATAGTTTGACAAATTTAAGAAGCGAACTGGCATGCACAACATTTTAAGACATGGTGAATCAGCCAGCTCTGATATGAAGGCTGCCAAGAAATTCATGAGTTCAGTTTGCTCATTTAAGAAGAGGGATATGTCTCTCAGCAAGTGTTCAACTGTGATGAAACTGGGCTCTTTTAAAAAAAAATATCCAGAAGAACGTATATTACCGCTGAGAAGAAGCTGCCAGGTCACAAGCCTATAAAAGATAGACTAACCGTCACATTTTGTGCTAATGCAAGTGGGGACCTGAAAATTAAACCCTTGCTCATATATCAGTCAAAAAATCCTAGAGTGCTTAAGGCGCACAAAATCTGGAAGGAGTAGATGCATATCATGTGGAGAGCTAACTCTAAGGCTTGGGTCACAAGGAAAATTTTTACTGGATGGATCATCATCATCATCATTTTTATTTTTGTCACACTTCATACAACAATAAAAAAAATAATATTAATAGTAATACTAATAATAATAATAATAATAATTTAGCAGAAAAAAGAAAAAAAAATGAAGGTGATGGGGAAGATGTGAATAGACCTCACAGTTATCTAGTCCAGTGGTTTTCAACCTTTTGTAGGACCGGAACCCCCATGAAACATTTCAGAGGCTTGAGGAACCCCTGTGCAATAAACATCATTTGATTAATTGAAATGCATCCAACATCAAACAGCTGGTGGTTAACTTCATTGATCGCTGCAGCAAAAAAGAGTAATAAAGAAGCAAAGCATAGTGATCAATGAAGAAACCAACTGACCCTGAGCGTACGCATATCCACCAACAGCGATAAACAAGCCCGAGAACATTTTAATTTAAAAGACACAAGCAGTCAATCATACAATTGCAATACAAAGTTTCAAACCAAATTAACTAGTTAAGAAAATTCAAACTGTTCACATTTAAAAACTTAAAACAGGATGCAAATTAAAATTTTTCAATTACAATCTAATTTTTTATTGACTAAAGGGAAAGAATTGCACAAAGAATTGCAGGGTTTTGAACCAAGACCATGCTGATCATCTGTCCGGTGCTTTAACCACTCGGAACCACTCGACCATGCTGCCGATTTTCTACAAATAATCTTCTATTGTACTCAGTTTCAACTTTTAACATAATTGTTTTCCCAATCTATCTTGTGGTCCATAATCATTGGGTGCTCACGAAGCGCTAATTGATCCAGTCTTTGATAGTTAATACAACGTTGATGTTTCGTTAACCTAGATTTTATACTTTGTTTCGTTTGACCAATAGATCAAAAATCACTGTATTTTTAAACAATATGCATATAATAATAAACTAGACTCGGGGTTTAAATGTAAACTTGCGGAACCCCTGGACTGTACTGGCAGAACCCTGGTTGAAAACCACTGATCTAGTCGAGCAACCACCCAATGTCAGACAATTTTATGTTAATTATTATAAAAAAAAACATAATTATATTCTCTAACCCTCTGAATCACCATGTGTTTTGTTTTCTAAAGAATTGTCAGATTTACCATTTTATTTAGTAAAGTGAAAGAAGATATTTCTTATAGTTATTTTTGAATATATTATAAGTGGATTTTTTTATTTCTTTTGGTATAAGATTCCAAATTTTGACTCCCTAATATTTTATACACTGTTGTAATCTATTATTACGATATCTAGGAATATATAAATTATTCTGTTCTGCTGATAGTCTTGTGCTTTAGTTTGATACTTGATTGGTTTTTTCGAAGAAGTTAGAGAATGGGGTGGGAGTTAATATTTTGCTACAGTTGAACATAAATTTGGCAATTTCATGTTTATAAACATCTTGAATTTGCAAAATATTCAATTGTGTATAAAGTGGTTTAGCTGGGCTTCAATATGGCACATTACAAATAGCTTTAAGTGCTTTGTTTTGCAATTTTTGTAGTTTTTGAAGGTGAGATAGATATGTTGAGCCCCAAATAGAAATTCCATAAGTCAAGTGTAAATGGACAAAAGTATAATATAATTGTAATAAATTTTGCTTAGATAAGATTGTTTTTAGTTTAGTTAATATTCCAACAGAATGGGCAATTTTGCATTCAAGTACTTTAATGTGTTCGTAAAAATTAATTCTATTATCAATAATTACCTCTAAGTATTTGGCACTTTTAACTGAGTAAATTTGGAAACTATCATAACTAACTGTGAGCTGCTCAGTGAAATCATGGATTAACTTGGAAGAAATAACTAAAACATTAGATTTCAACGGATTAACTGTTAATTTATTTGCACAGCACCATATGTTTAAGTTTTCAATTCTTTATTAATTATACCTTGAAGGATAAATGGATTAGATGCCTGAAATATGAGACAGGTATCATCAGCAAATAATTTAGGTATGCAGTCAACAGCATTTTGTTAGTCATTTACATATATGAGAAAAAGTAATGGACCAAGGGAGGATCCTTGAGGTACACCATATTTTATGTCCTTGAGTTTAGAATGAAGTCGGTTAAAGTTGACGAATTGTTCTGGTAAGGTAAGTATAAACTTAGTAACTTAAATGCTAGTCCCCGAATGCCATAATGGGCCAACTTGTTTAATAATATTATGATAGTTGGTGTTGAAGGGTTTTTTAAAATTTATAAGAACAAGACCTGTATGAAGATTAAGGTCAATATTATGATAGGCAGCAGTGACCAAAATCAAGCATTGCATGGGACGTGGAAATTTTACTTGAAAACCGAATTGATGAGGATAGATAACTTTATCTTAAGAAGAAGGTCATTACTCTATTATATATCATTTTTTCAATTATTTTAGAAAAGCAAGTTATATTGATATTGGATGATAGTTATATGATGTATATATTGGACAATAAAAGTATGTTGATTGATCGATTGATTGATATGTCTCTTTGCAACCATTTTTAAAAATTGGCACAACTTTTGCAATTGCTAGGGAACACCCCATTATTAAAAATAAAATTTGTAAAATACATGTATTTAAGATTTGGAGTGATTACATACCTTGAAACTTTAAGGAAGTAAGCTGTAATGTTATCATGCCCAAGTGCCTTTTCATTTAATGATAAAATTAGATTAAGTATTTCATTTGACATTGGAGGTTTGAGGTAAATTGAAGAAGAGATTGTATTAGTTAAATATTTGTAAGATGGCTTATTTGTCTTTTTGTTAATTTTTTCAGCCAAGTTGGAACCAATTGAGCAAAAAAAGTTATTAAATTCGTTTACGATAATTTTGAGGTCCTTTGTACGAGTAATTACATCATTTATTCAAAGCGAGTTAGTTAATTGTCGATTTGGAGTAATTGGTAGTGTAGATTTAATAGTATCCCAAGTTTTTTGGGCATTATTTTTATTTTTTTTAATTTCATTTTGAAAGTATAATTTTTTTGATAAGGTTTTAATTTTTGTTAATTTGTTGGAGTAGGTTTGAAAATAAATTTTTTCTGCATTACTGCCATTTATGAACAGAGTCTGGAAGAAGAAATTTTTTTCGAATAGAAGTTAAAATACCTTTGGTAATCCATGGTTTTTTTACTAATTTTTGTTGTTTATGACTTAGTCGTTTTAACAATGCATGTTTATCAATCATTTGTGAAATACAGGTGACAAAATTTTCAAATTGAAATGGATTGCTGTTACAAACAATTTCAATCAGGGAGTTATTCAACTCTTTCATTAGAATTGGATAAATAACATTTTTGACCCCCAGGTCCACATGTACCTCAAGGAGAATGGTCTTCCTATGGAAGTTTTACTCATTCTTGATAATGCCCCTGGACACCCTCCAAACCTTCACAATGAAATCTTAAAGATTTTAAATTTATTAAAAATCATTACCTACCACTGAATACCACTCCCATCTTGCAGCCAATGGATCAGCAGGTGATTTCCAATTTCAAAAAATTGTATATCAAACACATGTTCCATCAGTGCTTTGATGTTACTGAGAACACAAAACTGACCATGATAGGACCACTTCAACATTGTGAATTCCCTCAGCATCATTGATATGGCCTATCAGGGCATAGCGAGGAGGACTCTTAATTCTGCATGGAAGAAATTGTGGCCTGAATGTGCATCCAACAGCGACTTTTCCGGTTTTGCCACAGAAGCACCAGAAGTTGCTAATATAGTGTCTCTTGGCAAGTCTTTGGACCTCGAGGTTGAAGATGATGACATTAACAAACTCATTGACAAGGATAAAAAAATGTCAACAGAGGAACTTCTGCTGCTTCAGGAGCACCAGTACAAGAATGCGACGGAAAAGATTAAGAAACCAGAAATAGAGGAAAATGTATCAGAGGTTCTCCCTACAAGCGACATCAAAGTATGCTTGCAATGTTGCAAAAAGTGCACAACTATGTCGAAAAATATCACCACAAAAAATTAAGTGCATGTTGTGCAGCTGCTTTGTTCAATGACAATGGTGTTGACTATTTTCTTGGCATTTTAAAATCAAAAACAAGGCAGATTACCCTTGATAGGTTTTTCAAGAAATGCTTAAAGTGATGGAAGTGAGGCGAAAAATGCCAAAGTAAGTGATGATGACAGAAATATTAATACACCACAAATTGTTCTACCTGATGTTTCAATGGACAGAGATTCTCATGACAGACAATAACCTATTCTCAGCTTTTGTCTTCCATACGCTTAAGATGGTCTCCATTTTAAGTTTAGTAGATTAATAAAACATGATTATTTATTGCATGCACTTTAATAATTCATATTACATGTACAGTATTGTTTATTTTTTCTGATTGCACCTTTTCTGTTTAAAAAATAAACATAAAAACAGACATTTTGAGGATGGAACAGATTATTTATTTTTATATTAATTTTAATGCAAAAAATTGCTTTGTAAAATGAGTAAATTACAATGCGAGCTCAGCCTGGTAACAATTTAAACTCATACTGTGAGGTTCTACTGTATTTAAACATATAATTTTTCTTAATTGATTTAAGTAGTTTTGTTTAGCTAAGGCTTAACCTTTAATTTTTTTTTTACTAGTAAATATTCTTTGGGGCGCACCAGTATTAATAATGTCAATAAATATATTGACCAACTTTCAAAATTTTTGTACACACAAAAATCATCAAAATTACCGTAGTTTAATTAAGTTTCAAGTTATGGTCATCAAGATACATATCCAGTTAAAAACATTTCCTATCTTGCTTAAAAATTTTTGGAGTATTTTAGGAAATTTGTCTCTTATTTTTAATATTAAGGAAAAGTGAGCAAATACAGGGTGGGGACTTTAAATTGTCACCATAGGTTGCTTTTTAATTAAAAGGACATAAAACAGTCAATTTTGAAGATATTTATTTCAAATAAAAAACTGAATAAGGATATGATGCAAGAAACACATTCTACTCAACATAGTTGCCCTCAGCCTCAATGATGTGCTCAATCCTGGTCCTGAAGCTCCCACAGGCCTTCTTCACCATCTCCCTTTCTATAAAGATGCATTCTCCTTGATGGAGGCAATGAGAGATGCCTTGGTGGTATAAGGGCGTTGGTTAGTTTGATTCTCCAAAAAGGCCCAAAAGAAATATTCTATTGGGTTCAGATTCGGGCTACTGGGAGGCCATTTGCCCTTGGTTACAAAGTTGTAGCAGTGCTCCTCCAGCCAGGCAAGGGAGCATTTGGAGACATGACAAGGTGCACCGTCTTGCTGCCATACCCAGGACCTGTCCCAGGCCACCTGCTTAATCCAGGGTAACACCACAGTCTCCATGACCTGCAGGTAGATCTCAATATTGACCCTAAGACCTGTCTCAAAGATGTGCGGCAGCATCACGTCCCATCAAAGCTGATCACACCAAAGACTATGACCGTGTTAGGAAACTTGGTCTTCATCACCCTGGGCACATTGTTGGGGCACATAGCAATCCATCAATGGTTCTGCCTGTTGTGGGCCTGGTCCTGGCAGAAATTCTTCTCATCAGAGAATAACCATATGTTGGACTCTTTTGGGTGCTTCAGCTTGTTGAGGAGCTTGGTGGAGTTAAGCAGCCTTCTGTTTTTGGTCGCCTGGGTCAAAAGCTGGCCAGTTTGCATTCTGTAGCTTTTGCAGTGCAAATCCTTGTCTACACATCATTGAATTGTCCTTTTATCAACCCCCAGTTCAGCAGCCATGGATCTCATGGACTTGGAGGGGTTAATGTCAATCATGGCATCAACCCTTTTGACAAAATCTGCATCTCTCGACTTCTGGCAGTCATCCAGAGACTTTGGAGCTCTTGTGATAACTCCATGGGGATCCTTACTCTCCTCCAACTTCTTACAAGTAGGCTGGATGGTTCTCATGTCGACCCCAAGAATGTTGGCAATGGTTCTGTTGTCCACTTCACCATTGTTGTGAACCAGGGCCATGACCACGGCACATCTCACTTCTGCTTCTGTGAACAATATTTCCAATAACTCTGCATATGTTCTCTTCATAGTGTCAAACTCAACACTGGTGATTACCTTATTTTTACAGCTATCCAATGATATATTACACTTATGTAATCTGAAAAGTAAAATAGAAAGGTTTTATAGAGGGATTCACACTCTGCATCCCAACACGGAATATAGTTGTTTCGATACCCGCGTGGGATAGTCTTCTTGGCTGCTTTCTTAATGATGTTACAGAAGTCCTGGTAAGCCGCATCCACATCAAGTGAATCAGGCGGCAACAAAGTCTTTGCGAATTTATTCGTCAAAGCAATGTAGTGACTCCAATTGGCCTTGCGGAAGTTCCATCGCTTAACAGGCATGCTTGGCACTGCCATAGCAAACCTTGGTGGTGTAATAAGCGAGGGTCGATGTTGTGACCTGGGAAACTTCTCAAGGACACGTCTATCCGGTAAGCGACTGTTTGGACCTACGCTAGCGAAAGCTAGGTCTGGATTGGTGCCAGTGTTCCAGCGGCCGGAATAAAAACTGGCAGCGTCCTTGGCATTATATAGGAGGGCAAGACAATTAATACTTGCCCATCCAGTCAGCATGACGACAGTTAAAATCGCCAGCGTACAGACAGGGGTGAGGAAATACTGGGAGATCCAGGGTTCGCAATCGTGTTGGCGGTGGTTTGTAGACGTTGACTATTTTATAGCCATCAACGTCCACACACAGCCACTCGATCTCCGATGTCAGTGGAGATTGGTCCAAAAGTGTGTATCTCAGTCGCTCGTGGACAAACGTGTCAAGGCCATGCTTCCTGCTTAAAGAAGACCCAGCTAGTTGGTAGTGTGGTAGCACCAACTTCTCTGCATCAGTGCAGTGGGTCTCCTGCAGTAGGATGACGAGTGCCTCAGACTGCATAGTGAGGTGATGAAGAACATTCATCTTGCTTGCAGTGAGGCCTTCGATGTTCAGCTGAAGAATAGTGGGTCTTCGGAACTTGTTGGCAATGTGCCCTGAAAAGGGCAGTTTTATCCTGACATTGCCCCATCCTGAAAAGGACGTTTGCCGATTAACAGACCCACACTGAACATCGGAATGGGTGGATACCCTTCCGTTTTGGTAGGTTCGGTTTCGGTCTGTCATTTTAAAATCAATGAGCAGACTTACTCACGGCCCAGGCTGCGTGAAAGCACCTACCATCTGGGCCAAACCTTTCTGCAGTCTCCTCAGGGAGACGACTCAAGTTTGGCTGCTACAACTCTGCTTGCCAAGCTTGACAGAAAACAAAGGGATCAATGGTCCGAAGCAGTTTGGAGCATTGACTTCTCACACTCTAGTCGAAAAGCGTGGAGTATTTTGAACAACCTTACTGGTAGGTCACGACACTCTCCTCGTCATTGTCCCGTTTCAGCCAATGCTATTGCATCTCAGCTGGTTAGAAATGGGAAATACAAGGCTGTTGATCGCAAGTCATCTCGACTTGTCTTTCAAGAAGTGTCTGACCTTTGGAGGGCCACAACACCAGACGCAGTAAATATCTCTGACAATTTTTCACAGAGAGAATTTGCTGCTGCCCTTCAACATTTAAAACCAGGTAAAGCTCCGGGTCCTGATTCCATCTGCCCCGAGCTTATACTCCATGCTGGAGCTGCTTTGAAGTCCTGGTTACGTGACTTCCTTCCTGTTTGCGCCGACTCAAAATTCCCAAGATCTGGAGAAGAGCGCTTGTGGTCGCGATCCCAAAACCAGCAAAGCCCGTGGGGGACCCAAAGAGTTATCGACCGATATCTCTGCTCTGTGTCCCCTACAAGATCCTCGAGAGGCTTATCTATGCCCGCGTTGAACCATTAATCGATCCACTGCTCCCTAAAGAGCAGGCTGGGTTCCGACGCGGGAAGTCAACTGTAGATCAAGTTGTTCTGCTAACCCAGAACATCGAGGATTCTTTTGAGGCTAAAAAGAAGGGCGGTGCCGTATTTATCGATCTGACAGCTGCTTATGACACTGTCTGGCACCGTGGCCTTACCTGCAAGCTGCTGAGACTACTTCCGGATAAGCACATGGTCAAAATGATCATGGAGCTTGTCCGAAATCGAAGTTTCACCCTTACCACCGGTGACAGAAAGCAAAGCAGGCTACGCCGTCTTAAAAACGGCGTTCCTCAGGGATCGGTCTTGGCTCCCCTCCTATTTAACATCTATACGTACGATCTTCCTTCCATGATTTCCAGAAAGTTTGCTTATGCTGATGATTTAGCATTGTTGCACTCTTCTGGAAACTGGAAGGACTTGGAGGGGACATTAAGCCAAGATATGTCCACACTTTCAGCGTATCTCCAGACTTGGAGGTTGAAGCTCAGTCACACTAAGACGGTGACGGCAGCCTTTCACTTAAACAACCAAGAGGCCAAACGTGAGCTAAAGGTCTACAACAATAGTAGACTTTTACCGTTCTGTCCAACCCCTACATACCTTGGGGTAAAACTGGACAGATCGCTCACGTTTCGTCACCATTTAGTGGCATTGCGCAAAAAACTATCATCGTGCGTCACACTGTTGAGGCGACTCGTGGGCTTGGGATGGGGTGCTGGTGCTAAAACACTACGCATAGCCACCTTGTCTCTAGTCTACTCAACAGCTGAGTACTGTGCGCCAGTCTGGTGTCGCAGTGCTCACACTCGCCTCATTGACAGTGTCTTGAATGACGCCTTGCGCATAGTTACTGGATGCCTGCGTCCCACTCCAACGGACCACCTACCTGTACTTTCAGGCATCCAGCCAGCTGAGCTTCGCCGACTGGGAGCGACACTCTCCTTGGCTTACCGTGGATCTCTGGACCCCGATCATATTTTGCATGGTCTGTTAAATGGGTCCTCAGATACTGGCCAAGTGAGACTAAGATCCAGACGCCTGTTTGTGCCAGGTGCGCGGAATCTCTTGGACAATCTTGCCAGACTTGGCATCCGCGCCTCTGAATGGACAAATCACAAATGGAACGCGGAGTACTGTGAAAGTGCTTCCAGGCTCCGTGCTTTTGTGCCCGGGACCAGTGTCAGGCCTGTTGGGATGGGCTTACCCCGAGCAGCTTGGGTTAAGCTCAACCGCCTGCGGACTGGTGTTGGGCGATTCCATTCGTCCATACACAAATGGGGTCTCACTCCTTCACCGAATTGCGAGTGTGGCGCCTCTGAGCAAACCGCAGACCATGTACTAACAATGTGCCCCATACATCGGGCACCACATGGAGCACGCGGTCTGACGGTTTTGGATGACGAAACTCAATGCTGGCTTAATAACATCACTGCCAGCATCTGATTCAGGCAGTGCAGCAGTCTGGGGTAGTAAAAGGATAAACCCTCGGCCCCAGTTCTGTTTGTGTCTGGCCTGGAGTGGATGCCCTTCAAACGATGACGACGACGAGTAAAATAGAATATATCATGAATATATGAAGACAACAATTTGAAGCCCCCACCCTGTAATTCAGTAATTCTAGCTTAGTGATTCCTCCATTGACATTGATTTGTTTACTGTTTGCATATATATGATCAAGGAAAGTTTTTGATTGAGCAGTTATTCAAGTTGATTTATTTATAATTTATTCAGTTGAACAAGTAAACAAATTGTTGGCATATTTTCTTACAGAATTGTTTTAAAATACATTGCATTAGATTAATGTTAAAATTTACAATATGCAGTAGTTCAACTTTTTTAAATTAAAAAAGATTGAAAAATATTATGTACGAGTATGTATGTTTATAGAAAAATTTTAAATGTTTATTGCTTTGTAATCAGGATTTTATATATTACACCAAAAAATGTTTTTCTATTTACAATTAATTCTATGCAAAGGTCTTTTGCATTTTCAAGATGTGCTGTTGCTCTTGAACATTTAACCCTATAATGACAAGCGTGACTTTTTAGTTACATTTGAATGAAGGGCTGTAAATTGTCTGTAAATTCTATTTTTTTCTACTTTGCCAAGATTGACAAATTCATAACAAACTGTTATAAAAGTTGTGCAATCAACATGTGCTCACATCACATTATTACTTCTGTTTCTTGGTCTTTCATTCAGACAGCGTGTTAAGTAGCAGTTTGGTAGGTTTGAAAAAGATCAAAGACAAATTTCTTAAAACCTTTACAAAATTTTTAAGTTGAAAAATTAGAAAGTTGTTTGCAGGTATGTCAAGTGTTAAATGACAGAAATTTGAGTAGTTAGGCTTTTGAGATTTTAAAAATATACTAAGTTATTTAAACGTAACTATTTCGTTGACTCCGTCCTTTAGATGATAATTATAGTTGAGTGGACTTAGATATGGATGCAATTAGATTTTATAGTGTTCGGCAAAAACTACAAAATAAACTATTTGAAGAAGAAGAGCTTTTGCTTAGTGACATGGATGATGATTGCCCTGATTACAGTACAAGTGTAAATAATTTTTTTTTTTTATAAAGTAAACTATAGATGTTTGTGTAATTTTTGAGTTAAGCAATATGTCAACAATTAGCTACAGATTTTTGTTGAATTAATTGTTGTTTGAGTTTTTTTAATATTACTTGAGCATGGTTTAAAATTAACCCCCAAAAAAAAGTATGTAATAGTTACAAAAAAATGCCAGAACTAGGTCCTATTTCTTATTTGTAAATTGCTTTTAGGCAGTGATACTTTAGAAGACTGTGATGAAAAACAATTTGTTACCAATGATGACCCTGTTTCTGATCCTCCAGCTACAACATCGACAGCTTTATCCCTAGCTCAAAATTTGAAAAAGGCAAAAAAGTCCAAAAATCGTCTGTTAAATGGCATCAAAACAGAACTGGTTCTATGTGGACAACACCTGATTGGCTTGGGAGTTTAGAGCCTGCAATAAGCTTAAAAACTTCGGTAGAATATTTCCAAATGTTTTTTCCTCTGATTTGCTTAAACACGTGGTTGATCAAAGCAATCTTTATTCTGTTCAACAAAATTTGTCAAATTTGAATTTAAATTGTTGTGAATTAGAACAATTCATTGGATTGCTGCTAACAATGTTGTTGGTTAAGCTTTGCAATTCACGAAAATATTGGAGTGAAAAACTAAACTGCCCTCTTATAACCAAAGTTTTTTCTCGTGATCACTGGGAGCAAATAAAAGCCATGATTCACTTGAATAACAACAAAAATCTTGTGACTGACAAAAAGCATTCAGACTATGATACTCTCTTCAAAGTCAGGCCTTTTATTTGCTCATCTTGCTGAAAAATTTCAAGAAATTTCAAAATCGCAGAGACTCTGTGAAGACAAGCAGATGATACCATTTAAAGGTGTCTCTTTGCTAAAGCAATATTTGCCATTAAAATCTTCTAAATGGGGTTACAAAGTTTATTGTTTATGCAGAGCAGATGGAGTTATGTACGACTTTTTCATCTACAATGGCAAAATTGAGCACTTACCTCATGAACCAGATCTGGGAGCTAGCTCAAACGCTGTTGTTAACTTGACCCAAACAATACCAAGCAATCTGAACCATCTTCTTTACTTTGATAGGTGGTTCACATCAATTGCCTTGCAAACATATCTTGCAAGCAAAGGCATTCATTGTTTGGGAACGGTCAGTCTCAACTGGGTTCCAGATGTTGGTTTTGCCAGCAACAAAGATTTTGCAAAGACTGGTCAGGGAACATACCAGGAAAAATGTGCTGTGATAGATAACGTAGAAACAAGAACAGTAAAATGGATGGACAGTAGGTCTGTTATGTTTCTTTCAACCTTTGCTTCTGTTGAACCTTTGAGTGAATGCAAGCGATATGACAAAAAAAGAAAATGTACAATTATGTTTCCATGTCTTTCAATTGTGCAAGAGTACAACAAAAACATGGGGGTGTGGATTTGATGGATGCACTTGTGACTCTTTACAGAATTCATGCTCGATTAAAAAAATTTTATCATAAAAATTTTTACTGCTTTTTGGATGTTACTGTTGTGAACTGTTGGCTTCTTTATCGAAGAGACTGTCAATCTCTTGAAATACCATGAAAAAATGTAATGATGCTGCAAGAGTTCAAACTCGAAATCACCAAATGCTTGTTAATAGAAGGAAAAAAACCCAGCAGCAAAAAAAGAGGCCAGCCATCAGCTGGGAAATCTGTTCTGTTTCAATTCAATAAAAAAACAAAAAAGTTCACCAGCAACAAAAGCAATTCCTTCAGTAGAAGTCTGAACCAATGGCTTCAATCATTTTCTGATTGTGGTTTCTTGTGGATGCTGCAAAAATCCGAGATGCAAAGCTGCCCCTGTCTACTTTTGTCAAAAATGCAAAATGCATTTGTGCATCACAAAAGATAAGAACTGCATTCTTCACTTTCATACTAAGTAAAGGCTTATTTTTTTTTAGTGAGTGCTGTTTGCGGTGTTACGATTTTGTTTCGTTTTTGAACTTGCCAATACACACAAAAAACCCAAATTGTTTACTTTTGTTGTAAAAAAGCACATTTATGTAGCACTTTTGAAAACAGAAGAATAGATAATTATGTCAGTCTTAAACGGCAAATGTGACTAATTAGTTACATCTACAGCACAATGCAAAACTTCTTAAACGCCAAATGTGATGATTTAGTTACAATGAAATAACTTTAAACTTGGTAAATTAATTTGTACAAAAATGAATTTAATATGTTTATACAACCTAATAATATGAAACAAACATCAAAAAATTTTTTTCCTTTGAAAAAAATAAATTCGTTGTTATAGGGTTAAGACCATGCCATTGGCACAAGTTTTGCTGTTATGATGTATAAAATTATATTTGTAGATATGGGTGTCCATTTAAAAAGATAGTTACAGAACAGTTAGCCACAAAAGAGCTAGTACAAAATAGCTAGTGCCACAAAAGAGCTAGTTACAAAAGGCCTAGTACCAAAAAAGAGATAGGTTTAGGGTTAGCCCAACCTTAATCCTATTTTTTTAGTACTAGCTCTTTTATGGCTAGCTGTTTTGTAATTAGCTCTTTTGTGGTATTATTGTGGATATGTATGTTGGATAACATAGTTTTCTTTCAGTTATGTCAATCAAACTTGGTTTCGTTCAGTGGTTATCAAATTTTGGTGGTATATGGCTCCTTTTCAGAGACTCCCAAACACCCATGGCTCCCTGCTTAGAATATTGTTCAAAAGTGAATTGAAGACCAAATAAAACTCATCACTTTGAAATGCCTCAGAGCCCCCTTTGAGAAACCCTGGATTAGTTTTTAAATTATTTATGCATTCATTTAGTTTATCAATATTTTTTGTCAACATTAAATGCATTACTATTAAGTTTTTTTGTTATCATCTAAGAAGTTATTTAAAAAAGCTTGTCATAGTATTTGCCATCCTTAAACAATTTAGTACAGTCAATATGAGTTTTATTATGGGTTTGATTCAAAAAGGAAACTTTTCTGTTATTTATTGCATGGGGAATTTGTTAATGGATTTGGCTCTACTTCAAATTTGATAAATTTTGTTACATACTCTTTGATTAGTAAAGTGCAGAATTGGTAGTTTTTCAGGCTTTGCATTTTGAGAAGCTTTCAGTTGATGCACTACAGAAATATTCTGTCTTTGATTGAAACTCTAATTTTTTCAGGTAGATTAGAAAAAGTTTGGTTTAACTTCAGAATAAAAAGTATTGCCAATATATTTTGAAACATAGTTTATTGAGGACGTTTCGGAATTATAACTCATTCCATTATCAACTTGTAAAACTGTAGTTAGTTTTACTGAGTTTTACTAGTGGATAATAGAATGAGTTAAGGGACCAGGATTATGATGAAAGTTGCCACATACAAGGGGGAGTGTGAGGATGAGTAGAAGCCATAGAACAGATTTATAGAAACGAGATTTTGGGATGAAGGGCCGTTTTGAAAAGACAGGAGGAGTTGTCAAGAGCACTGGATTAGTAGATAAAGGTGAGGGGCAGTCAATTAGGGTTAAGATTGCTGTCCATCTGTGACCACTCAGAGAGCAGAGGTATAAAAAATTAGGGTTGATGTCTATAGCAGACCATCCAAGGATAAGACCTGGAAATCAACAAGCCATTTTGACCCATTTCCAGGGTAGGGAAGGGAACCACAGCACCATGAGGTGGCTTGTTGCTGATGTCAATGTGAAATGTAGAATCATCATTTGATTTGACTGTAGCATTTGTTTGTCTCTAATACTATGTTGTAATACTTGCCACTCATTTTTATCAGGTACATAATTTTATAAAACAAACTTTATAGCACTCATTTACTTTATATTAGATCGACATGCACATGCAACTGATGACGAAAAGAAAGCAACTGAAATAAAATTCAAGGAAGTTGGTGAAGCATATGCTATTTTATCAGATGCGAAGAAACGGTTTGTCAATTATGAAATTTACTTTGATATTGTCTCTGAATCGATTGTTGTTTGGCAGAGGACGCTTTGACAGAGGTGAAGACTTAGATGGCCCTTCTATGCCTGATTTTGATGCCAATAATATTTTTCAAATGTTTTTCGGTGGAGGAAGTGGACCTTCATTTAGTCGTAAGTTATTTCATTTGATTAGTTTGTGGCTGTTGACTAGACATTGTCATTTTTGTAACAAGTTAACTTAAAAATAACCAATGATACTGACAGAACATTAACTTTTTCAATTTTTGGAAGTCTTTAAAAGACTATTTTCTTGGCCAACACTTGTCAGAGGAAATCGTTGACAAATGAAAAACTGCATGAAAAATATAGTTTATATAGCATTGGAAGACATTAAAAATAACAGGGTCTCTGATTGGTTAAAGAAAGAGTGCATGCGATTCGTGTGTGTTCACTAGTGCTAAAATTGAAAAAGCTTTAGTCTATAGACAAACTCTTTCTGTTAACAAAGAAAGGGTTCAAAAGACTCTATAAAGGTGACTTTGAATGTTTCCAGATGAAAAGATGATCATCCCACAGCTAAAATTAAAAACCAGTTAACATCGAATTTTTCCACAAAAATTTTATTATCCAACAAATGTTGACCACCAATAGCCGAATCCTAAATAGGTGCATTTTGAGCAGATTTACATTGGCATTTAGGAGGTCTTTTTGAGGTTTAATTTGATTTCTAATAAATTTTAAAATGTGCTGTCAAATTCATTCTTCCAGTCACTGCGATGTTTTACCTATGAGGGGCATTCAAAAAATATGTGGAATTTTCCCATGACAAGAGTGCCAGCAAGAAAAAACGTATTTTAGCATGCTAGCCATAAAAAGCATGCATGTTCTTTGTAATCGAATAATTGCTATCACTCATTTTGCACTTGTAAATGAAGTTGTCAAGAGATAATTTATTTAAGGTAGTTTTTTAATCCATGGAGCGTAAGGATTTCAAGGTAAGAACCAAGATCAAATTTTTGGTAAAGCTTGGTTGGAAAGGAATGGAGATCATTCAAGCTCTGCAGACCGTTATAAAGATGATGCTCCGAAGAAAATTTACAAGTGGATTGAAAGATTTTGAGATGATAGAAAAGCTGTTGAAGATGATGAGGGTCGTGGAAGACCAACAACCTCAAAAAACAATAAAAAAATTGATTTTGTTAGGAACCTAGTCAAAGAAGAAAACCTCAATACTCTACACACATCCTTGGTTTTTACTCATGAAACTATGTGTTGCTCAAAAATCTAACAAAAAATTTCTTATTTCAGTTTATAGAAAACTCACATTTATGGGACAGTATATGCACTGGGATTCATTTGACCAATAAAGAGGAAGACCAAATCTTATTGGCACTCTTTTTCACAGAGCTCTTAAAATTTGCTCTCCAGAAAAGCTCTCAAGTGAAGTTAACAAAATCAAAAATTAAAGTCAACAAAATCTTGTGACAGAACAGGTATCAAGAAGATATCATTATTTTTGGAATTAAAAAAAAGATTTCAAATTTAAAACAACCAAGCAATTTGGTCCAGAAAAGTGTCTGGTGTATTTATAATTACCTTGGATTGGAAATATTTCCTCAAATACAAAAAACAAACAAAATCAACAGTAAACAATTGTTTTGGATCAGTGTTGGCAAGAATAATTTTTTCTTAAAAAAAGATGCTATCTTCTTTTCAAAAAGGATGTTTTATCTGCTCATAAGCAAAGTAATATTGTATACAAATACTTGTGCCACTGTGATAGTGTGTACATAGGTAGAACATTGCAGTGACTGGAAGAATGAATTTGACAGCACATTTTAAAATTTATTAGAAATCAAATTAAACCTCAAAAAGACCTCCTAGATGCCAATGTAAATCTGCTCAAAATGCACCTATTTAGGATTCAGCTATTGGTGGTCAACATTTGTTGGATAATAAAATTTTTGTGGAAAAATTCGATGTTAACTGGTTTTTAATTTTAGCTGTGGGATGATCATCTTATCATCTGGCAACATTCAAAGCCATCTTTATAGAGTCTCTTGAACCCTCTCTTTGTTATACAGGGTGATCCGAAAGTAACTCCCTATTTTAAAATAACTATAATTTATTTTTGAAGTGTAATCTCTCCAATTAATAAATATGAGAAGAAAGTATATTGCATGGACTTTTATTTAAAATTCAATATGGGCACCATCATTCGCCACCAGCTTCTGGCTGTCCATTTGTGCGAACCACGACCACCCATCCATTTTCCAGAAAATTGGGCATTCAGCCATTCACAAACAACAATAACAAAGTGTGGAGGAGCTCTATCTTGCATGAAAATTAAATCTTCAATATTGTCCCAAGCACTGATAATTGGCCAAACTTTATCTCTCAGCATAGTGAGGTACCTTTCGATGTTCATGGTATCATGAAGGATGAGGGGACCCACAATCCTGTCAAAAGTCATTCTACACCATACTGTTATCTTGGGTCGATTCTGCATTTTTTCACTAGTAACACAAGGATTTTCACGAGAAAAGAAAACAAGAGCATAGATTTAATTGCCACACATTAAGTAACATACACACAAAAATTGAGAAACATATTACAGCATTTGAATAAATTATAGTTATTTTAAAATAGGGAGTTACTTTCGGATCACCCTGTATAAATAATTTACGCCACAAATCAGTTTGAGTGAAGATCTGATTTTTTAATATCTAATGAAAAAATAAATCAATTAAGTGGAATTTTTTAAGATTAAATTGAAAAATAATAAGTAAGATCTGATTTTTAAAATGTCACTGACGTAATTAGACAATTTATACCAGTTATTTTAAACTCCTAGCTTGCAAATTTTTACTAAAAATTTCTGCCTTGTCAAAAAACTTATGTCATCGTGCTTAAAAAAATCTAAAATTAAATAATGTTTGGTTTTTATTAGTTAATTGATACCAATTATAGTTGCTACTAGATATGGATTTTTTTACAAAATTAAATTAATTTACCTTCAATTATTTGAATTAGAATTCATTTGATGTGAATTATTTTGGATCAAAATGACACCTATATATTATTGTTTATCTCATGTCCTAGCGTGCTGTCATACATAGCTTTATGTTGTTTCAGATTCATCTTCCCAAGATTTTCAAGGGGGTTTTCCTGGATTTTCTTTTCAATTCGGTTAGCGCTGCATTCCTGGTGGCACCATTGTCTTTTTTACAAACTTGTCTCATCCGTCATAGCAGAGTCTTGACGGTCTTTTGACACATGCAATGAATTATTTATTGCCAACTCTTTAAACACTTTTGATTGTATCTTTTTCTTCATCGTGTCAAGCGGTAAATTATATATGCTTTTGAAATTTACTGAATTTCTTGTAAAAAAAAGTGTGAAAATAATGTAAGAGTTTATGCAATTGTATAAAGTCATTAAAAAATATGTTGGCATTGATAATTCATGCTTTTTTATAACTGTAACTTGGGATTTCATGCATAAATTATCAAGTTTTGTTTAGATTTGGCGAGCAGTTGCCTCTCACTTAATACAGTGTATATATATATATATATGTATGTATGTACAATATGTTATAAATATATATATATATATATATATCACTTGAATTTTGCTTGTTCATTTGGTTTTCTGCATGGTATCTGAATGAACAATTTTAAACCTTTAATATTGCTATTAAGTGTAGTCAATATCAAGATAGTTGTTTTATGGGTGTAAAATGAAAAAATTACGAGAATAGAACAGAAATTTATTTGTCCAATATGTTTGATATAAAAAAACAATTACTGTACAGTAAGAAACAAGCAAATACAAAATATTATTACAAGACCAGTATTTTTTTTTCAATAACTTAAAACTATTAAATAACTAAACTGGACAGTGAAAGACCATTTCATGGTCATCAAGTCAAAACTGCCAATGTTTATATTGTAGAATAAAACTAATTTTACATAAACTGCAACAAAGAAAAAAGAAAAGCACATGTATACCCAAAAAGCTAAACAAACACTATACAATACATATATACAAGTTTTTATTTCAATAAATCTTCTTACTGGAGATCAGTTATGAGTTAATATTAATTAATTTTGTTGATTTTGAACCATTTAGAAAAGCTTTGCTTTGAAAGATTTTTTATTTTAAGGAGAATATAATTCTAAATAATAATTTTTATTTTAGACGGATCTTGTTTGATATCTGTGGAATTGATTAGTTGGCCTAAGGGACATGTTGAAGTTTTTTTTAGATTGTAAGAATGTATAACTTTTGCTACTTCCAATTTGTAAATATCATTGATTTTTAAAATAAGGTCTTCATTTTGCTTTTCAACATGATCTTTGCTTTTCAACATGATCTTTCAGACATTTAAAATTTAATAGATGAATAATTTTGTTTTGAATTTTGACATCATATTTTATATGAAGATCAACAAAACTATAATAAAAGTTAATAAAAATTGTTTTGGAAACCAAATGTCTTACCTTAGACAAAATCCGGGAAGTGTTAGAAAGTTTTGCTAATAGGATATAGGTGAATATGCCATATTTAGTAGAGAGTTAAGAAGGAATCTTAAGGGCACCAACCTTTGCACTAAAATTATTCAAAGCATTTCCATTATTCTTGTGATAAAGTGTAACAATAAAGTAGAAAGACTTGGAACAGTTTAAAGATAAGCAATTAAATTTCATCCAATTGTTTATAATATATAGTTCATGATATACTTCAGATTCGAGGTTATGTATGTCTTTATTTTTTTTAATTAACACAGTATCATCTGCAAATAAATTGACACAGAATTTAGTGTATAGAGGTAAATCATTAATATATATGGAAAAAATAGAGGCCTTATTGTAGACCTTGGGGTACACCACAATAAATTGGATTCAATTTTGATTTAATACCGTTGCATTGCATATATTGGTTACCATTTTTCAAATAGAAGTGACTGCATTTTGCCTCGAATGCTATAGCTGTTCATTTTATTGATTTGAATTTCATGATTAACAGTGTCAAAAGCTTTTGAAAGATCTAAAAAGATGCAAGAAGTAAAATATCCTTAATCTAAATTTTGTTTGAAGAGTACTTTTATTAGTGTTTGATTCTCTTTGCAAATGAAAGAAAAATATATATATATAAAAGCTATTAAATTACAAAAGCCACAAAAAAGATTTTATTAAAACCTCAACAGTCTGTTTCGCCTTTTCGGCTCATCAGGAGGTGATTCTAAACGCAGACGAAAAGTTAAGAAAAAACGCACGAAAAAGCTAATTGTTATAGTTAAGAGCCAAAAGTAATAATATTACGGATAAAGTAAATATAAGTTGCAAAAACCTTCACGACTGCCCACTCAATGGAAAATGCCGAACAAAATCTATCATTTACAAAGCATCCATCAGTGCTCCCAACTCACCGACCCAACACTATTTTGGCTGCTGCGAAACTGAATTCAAGACCCGTTTTTATAATCACCGACAATCCTTCAATCACCGAGACAAAGCAAACGCCACCGAACTCTCCAAAACATACATTATGGAAATATAAAGATAAAGGAATCAAACCACGAATAACTTGGTCAATTGTTTGCAAATCATTTGCATACACCAGCGGGGCCAAACGCTGCAATCTCTGCTTAGCAGAAAAACTCGCCATCTTGCAAGCCGATCAGCGCACGCTCTTGAACAAGCGATACGAATTTGTCTCCAAATGCCGACACCGAAACAAATTCAAATTAAAGAAAGCCTAGCCTGATTTAATATTTTTCAAATTTTATTTAATTTTAATTTTAATTCGATTTTCCGATGTTTAAACTTTTAATTTTGCAATCCTTTACCCCCCCCTCGTTTACGCCGTGTTTACTCATTGTTGTCGTGTTCCCACTATATCTATTCCTGCACCCCCTGATCTCCTCTATAGCCATTTCCTCGCTGTCCGTTCACACCTCGCTACTTCCTTCCTTTACAATGTTCTTTCTCTCCCACTATCTACCGCGCATTTGTAATTTGATCGCCAGTCAGTTTTTTGCAGCGTCAGATACGTAAATGTTTAGTTTGATTACAAAATTCTAAATTCTAAATTTTGAGCCTTACAACTAGCTTGCTTACTCAATTTTTAATTTTTAAACTTTAAATTTTATTTTATTTTAATTAACTTATATTTACTTTATCCGTAATATTATTACTTTTGGCTCTTAACTATAATAATTAGCTTTTTCGTACGTTTTTTCTTAACTTTTCGTCTGCGTTTAGAATCACCTCCTGATGAGCCGAAAAGGCAAAACAGACTGTTGAGGTTTTAATAAAATCTTTTTTGTGGCTTTTGTAATTTAATTTAATGCTCTGAGTTATCATTGAGCTCTTTACTGACAGTCTTGCCACTTTTATTATTATATAAAAGCTATGTAAGATCAGCTATGTTTTATGGAAGCGAAACGTAGAGTTTGAAAGAAAATGAAGGGACTATTTTGAGAAAAGCAGAAAGATCTATGTTGAGGTGATGTGCAGTGTAAAGTTGGTGGACAAGAGGAATACAGAAAAGCTGATGGACATGTTGAAATTGAAGGACGCAGCACAAGAAAGACTGATGCAATAAAGCGATTGCCCAAACGACGACTCAAAACAGCATGGATTCAATTAGTGTTGGCACAACAGCCGGTATTTCGTTAGTCACTGTTTCAAAGCAATCAGCGTTTTGAAACAGTCGCAATTACTGTTCGCTTTTTTGCAGTTTTTTTGAACGTTGAGATAGAGATGTTTGTTAGTTTTAGTTTATCCAAGCATGGAATGATGTTATGAAAGCAGCTATTTTAGCAGTCGCTGTTTTGAAGCGATTGCTATTTTGAAGTAGTTGCTGTGTTAGACTTGCTACTTAGGACTCGAGTCATAAATGGATACCTTTAAACAATAACAAAAGACTAAGTTTAATCCATATGTCCACAAAAAAATTAGATTGAAAAAAGACGAAGAAGGGAGGAGACGAAAGAACACATTTAGAGTCAGTAAAAGCAAGATAAAATTCTATCAGGGAATAGTATAGTTGCAGTTCGTCTGAAAGGAAAGGGACTCAATCAAAGCATAAAGAAATAGTGCAGGCTTTTGGAGAGAAACTAGAGATACAGATCCCAGGAGATGAAAACATAGATTTCGTTGCACAGCAATGCTTATATTCGGCATGCACTGCGGCTCCCTGCTCAACACAGTTAGGGGCCAATTTATTAGTTTATACTGTGACGTCCATTCTTAGGAGAGAGGTAGACAGTAGCAGCAACATTTCGAGTATCAGGTGGGTCTCTGCTGGAATAGGAGTCGAAAAAAATGTGTTAATCGAGATCTTTGGGGAAGCCCGGGGAGGGAGATACGGGCACAGAACTAGAGACTCCCTAAGAAAGTCGGCCACAGCTTGAGACCTGCAAAAGATCGCCAGAAAGATATTTTTAGTTTCTTTTGCAAGTCAACCCTTGCCATGATGCCAGTAGGAAAAATACAAATAAAGATTAAAAAAGTAAGTAGTAAAGGATGTTAGGAACCAGAGATGGTTCCGCACGTATACGATCCGAATAGCGACTCTGCCCTCCTCCCTTTCTCTTTCTAAAGCCACCCACTCTTTCTGAAGCCACTCACACATTCACCAAACTCCTCACTGATGCTGCCATTTCTGCCATTCCCTTCGGCAGCATCAACTGCCCTGCTAAAGCCTGGTGGTCCTCTGAAGTCACAGATGCCGTCGCAAAACGCAGAAAGGCATTAGCAAAGGCACATGGTTCTGAAGAAAACCGCCAGAACTATATCTCTATATCTAGATATACCTACACTGTGATATCCAAGGCTAAAGCCGAGTCATGGCAGAAAACTTGCTCTAGCCTTTCTCCTAAAACCCGTCCCAGTGAAGTCTTTTCTTCGTTTCATCTCTGGCTCCCCTTCCGCAACTTCATCTGATCTCCCCAATTTCCCAAGTTGTCAAACCCTGCAGACTGTGCTAACCACCTCTCCTCACATTTACAGCCCCATTTCTTCCACAATCCACACTACATTTTTTTTTATATATCTTTAACCTTTCTTGGTCAACTCACACCTTTCCATCATCCTGGAAACAATCGACCATCATCCCCATTCTCAAACCCAGAAAACTCTATGACTCTCCTTCCTCATATCGCCCCATCTCTCTCACTTTCTGTACCTCCAAACTCTTCGAAAGAATGGTTTTAGGCTCAATTATTTTCTCGAACAGCATAGCATCCTTTCACCCGTACAAGCTGGTTTTAGACCTGGTAGATTGACTGTGGATCAGGTTCTCCTCACACAGTCAATGGCAGATTCCTTTCACCAATCTAAACCAGGTGCACGTACTGTCCTCGCCACTGTAGATTTTGCGAAAGCTTTTGATTCAATTTGGCATTCTGGCCTCCTTTCTAAACTCCTCTCTTTAGGTCTTTCGCTTTGTTTTGTCGAATGGATTTGATCTTATCTCTTAGACCGCCGTTCGAAAGTCCGCATCTGTAATTCCTATAGTCGTCCTTTCTGTCTCCGAAAAGGAGCACCCCAAGGTTCAGTTCTTGGACCAGTCCTCTTTCTATATATCAATGATCTTCCCTCTCTCCCTACATCTGTTAAGGTTTCACTCTATGCAGATGATCTTGTCATTTGGACCTCCTCCCCAAGTGTTGACTGCGCAACTTCCACAGTACAAGCTGCCCTCAACAGACTGGTGGAATGGTCCTCCACGTGGCGCCTTCCTCTCAACCCCCTCGAATGTGAATCGTCCTTCTTCAGGTTAGACCCCTACCAGTCTCGTATAAAACCCTCTATACATTCTTAACACCCCACTTAACTTTAACCCATACCCAACCTTTCTCGGTGTAACCTTTGACCGCACTCTCTCTTTCAAACATCATGTCCTATCCTTGTGGAAAAAGTTTTACAACCGTTTCCGTGCTTTCTGTTCTGTCACCTCTGCTTCCTGGGGCCCATCAATGGAATCTTTATGTACCCTATATAAAGCCTTCATTCGCCCCATCCTTACCTATGCTTCCCAAGGCTGGTTTCCTTTCACACCTCCTACCCACATTGCCTCTGTAGAGAGGATGCATAGATCTTCCTGTAGAGTAATTACCGGCTGTCTATCGTCCCCTCTGCTTCACGTAGAAGCACTTCTTCCTCCACTGCGCGTCACCCTCACCCACCAATCTCTCTCTTTGAACGAGCCTTCCGACTACCTTCAACCTTTCCTCTAGCTTCTCTCGCAAATTCTAATCCCCGCACACGTCTCAAAAAAGATTTACGAAGATCCTTCTCCCGATCACATAACCTTACCCCTAACCTACAATTACCTCGTGAACCTTTAATCCTCTGCCCTCCTAAACCTCCCTGGTCTACCCCTTCTACTTATATCATCTCGTCCAACTCTCTTCCCCATGCTTTCATAATGACCCCTCCTCCCTTTGCAATACCACAGCTACCTCCCACCTATCCTCCCTACCCCACAGCGACATCACTGCCTGGACTTGACAGTTCAGTTCCTGGCGGGCTGGGGCAGGGTGGTGCAGTGATCCACATTAAGTTTACAAAGTGTGTCACTGCTACCTCCTAACCCTCAGCCCCAGTCCTGTTTGTGTCTGACCTGTAGTGGATACCCTTCGAAGGACGACGACAACGACCTCCCTCTCCTTCTCGACTGGACTCTGAGCCACCAGCTACAGTGCCAAGACTTACGCCGTTTTTCATGCCCTTGAATGGTGTATCTTTCACTCCAAGACATGTGCTTTTGAATTTATCACCTTATTTTCTGACTCTCTATCTGTCCTATCAACTCTCCGCTCCTTTACCACACTTAACCCCCAAATCTGTCTTTGACACACAATCTATCCTTAATGCTTTATCTGAATCCAAGGTAGTCCACTTTCAAGGATATCTGGTCACTCTTCCCTCCCTGGCAACGACTTAGCTGATTCTCTTGCTAAAGTTGGAGCCTCTCTTGACCCCTCCAAAATTTCAGTGCCCCTCTCACCCCTTATTTCCTCACACAGACTATCCCTCTACACCAGTTGGAGACGTAGTGTCTAATCTAATCTTTTTCATCATCAAATCCCTCCAGTATCTCCTGAGGGGCTTACTATCCCTCGCTCCGCTCGCTGTGCTCTCTCTCTCTCGTTTACGTTGCACGGGCACAGACTCTCCTTGGCACTTATCTCCACAGGGTTGGTCGAGCCGAGAGTTGGTCTTCTTGCAGCAACTGTGGTTCGAAATCACAGAACCTTTCTCATCTCGTGCTAGACTGCCCTGTACTTGACAATTTGCGTGGGACCATATTCGGTCACTCCCTCATTCTGGACCTCTGTTCCCATCCGTGGGGAGTCGCCCCGATTACTGGGACTCCGCGGAGTTGATCCTCGCCCCCATCCCCAGGAATGGATCGGGTAAACCCACCACCATCACCACTTTTTACAACGACTGCTTCTAGACGGCAATTGTTGTGACAACGTAGCGACAATCCATACCGAGGGGATATTTAATTAGTAAATTTAGGTTATCCAGGCGTGACGTTTTGTTTTAAAATCCGTTGTTTTTCCAGTGGCCATTTCGAAGCTGTTGTTGTTTAACAGTCGCTATTAAGGATCCAAACTGTTCCGCATGAGGCTCTCTACATGATTTCTACCTTGAAAAAGTGAATTGCCGTGGTGAAAGTAAACCACCTAGAGAGGCATAAAAAAAAGGGAAAATAAAAGCTGTATATAAGAGACGGAAAAATGCTTTAACTCTTTCAGGCTCAGATTTTTGATGAAAAGAAAAGCCGTAGATGCTCAAAAATTTATTGTTGAAAACCTAATTTTTCTTGCACCAATCACTACTTATGCTTTATAAAATTAATCCAAACTGACGTAATCCAAACAGCTCTTACAGCTTAACAACTAGACTTTTCATGGATATACTCTTGCATCTAGTAGGTGCTACAAATTTTAAGCTGAGTAGGACAGAAACTCAATTTAAATAAGTGGTATATTTTCTGTACCACTGAGCATTAAACATGGCCTTCAAAGTGGTTCAAAATATGTACCACCAGACTTGAAAGGGTTAAAAGAACCTCAAAATAAACAATGCAGCAAAGGGCTGTTAGGCGAGAGTTTTTTTTGTAACTAAGAGATTCAGTGTGGAGGCGAAAAGACAAAGCCTAAAGTAAACAAACACTCACTACTAATTACTTCAACAATATTGGTCATTAAAAAAAGCCCAATTTTTGTCTCCATGTACCTGGCTTTCCATCCATTTTGCCCAGACCAGTTAAGTTGCTCACACAGTTGATACATGATTCGCCAGCAGTTTCTTTTAAATTGCGTCCACCAATAAGTAGAAAACGCGAAATCTGCAAATGTCAAATGTTAATTGTAGAACAGTGCAAGCTAATGTAACATGATCAAATGTTAAAACATTTTTTAAGTCCAGATAATGGCAAAAATTAACACCTATTAAACTTTGTTTGATTTGTTTATCTGTCAACCGTTTTTCAAGATTTTCCATATCTTCAAGACTTTAAAGCGGAAGTTTAACGTTGTCAGGGAGCTCCATTAAGCAATTTTGATCACGTGAATCACTGCAAACGTTTAACAGAACGATGCAAGTTTTTTACCGCGTCTACGAGCTCGCATAACATGATGACTCTTTGTTCAGCCATCTTTCGTAAGATATCACTAGTTTCTGAAAACGTATAATCAATCTATATACTGGTTGGCGATAGCACTGAGTATCTTTATGTGGTGAAGAGAGTGAGTGCCTCTGGAGTAGACAAAGATTTGATTCAACAGTGTGTCAAACTGAAACTACAGAAATTGGAATTCACGGTCCGCTTCTAGTTTGATAAGTATTTTACCGATATAATGAAGAAAGCCGACAAGTACAGGTATACTTATTTGAAAGGCGTTGAATAAAATTTGCCGTGGCATAGAAGCGTTGGACAGATGCCTGTTTCCATCGGGCAAAACATTACCAAATTAGGCATTGTTGAGCTCATATACATGAATGACTCACAAAAACACTAACAAAATTACAAATTTTTTTACTCACCATCAAGTAGCTGCGATGATGTATCGGCATTGCTTCTAATAGGAGTGCAATAATCGGTAAAGACGTTCCCAACATGGCTGATCGTATTACTGGTAGCTATGACACAAAATAAATAAAACGGATATTTAAAAAATTTATCGCGGTTTTGTAGTAAAATTAGGTGTCAATGTTTTGTTTTTATTGGTATCAAAGTGAATCAAAAATATTACAAATAAGTTTTATTTTTTCAATTTTATAAATGAAAAAGCATTGGTATTAAACAAGTAACAACAATAATTGAAAGAAAATTTGTTTTTGCTGCAAAGTTATCTTTTAACCGGCATGTTGTACATTGAAACGGCACCATTTCAAATACAAATTTTTACAGGTACTAGCAAAGTGATGAGAGTTTAGTGGTACAAAAAATTATAAAAAACGGAGTAAATGTACCATAAATGTCAATTTATTTTATGAGCATAGGTTTTACCGTTTCCAACCGATGCTGTAATTATAGCAATAATATTTGATCTGGCTGATTCTTGTGACGAAACATTTTTCGAAATTATCACACGCGGCTGTTAGGAGTATGCTGACAAAGCAAAAAATCTAAAAGAAATAATTGCAATTGAATAAAATCAATTTTAAATAGTTTCTATCCATAATAAAAATTTATACATTATATTCATGTAAACCAAAAATTATAAAAACCACACACCATTATGCTGGCGATTTTCATAAGAGTCACTGCCTGAATTATTAAAACTAGATATAAATCTCGTCATTCGTTTTCGATTTTTCCTGAAACAAAACAATGCCGTAATTAAAACAAAAACTGTGCAGCAGTGGAAGTGTTAAAAATTGTAAGTTTTTATGTATGCAAATATATATATATATATATATATATATATATATATATACAGTGGCGGCTCGTACATAGGGGCCACAGGGGCCGGGCCCCACTAAAAATTTGACTAATAATATGTGAATTTTTAAAGAAAGACGCTATATTAAATATCAAAATGTTTACATGCATGCCAAGATAACAGTTAACAGAAAAGCAACGAGAAATATTTTCAAATATTTTCTGAAGTCTCTTCAAAACAATCCAGAGGGGCCCACATATTTTGGCCCGTTTACTCCTATATATTTACACCTAAAGCCAACCAACTCACGCGCCGCGCTTTGTGAAGATTTTACTACGCTAGCAATAGCACAAAATTGGGGCCAGCGATGTCTGGCCCAAACAGCAATCGTAACTTATAAGCAGGCGTTAGCTGCGCCTGCGCCTGCCTTTTTTGGCTTAAGCGTGATCAATTGTACAGTTTAATTTGCTTTAATTTTGTGAGTTCGAGTTTGTTTTCAATTCGACAATTTTAATTTGTTTTTCTATTTGAATAAGGTATTTCAACTTCAACTTAAAATAAAGAAATAATTTGTTAAAGAATAATTTTGGTAAAACAAATATTTTGGTTTTCTATTTGAATAAGGAAACAAATTAATTAGTAAGAAGTCTCTTCAAAACGATGCAGAGGGGCCCACATATTTTGGCCCGTTTACTCCTATATATTTACACCTAAAGCCAACCAACTCATGCGCCGCGCTTTGTGAAGATTTTCCTGTGCAAGTCAATAGCACAAAATTGGGGCCAGCGATGTCTGGCCCAAACAGCAATCGTAACTTATAAACAGACGTTAGCTGCGCCAGCCCGTGTGCAGCCTTAGAAAATTAGTTGTTATTCAGTTGATATTGGGTGATGTTGTGCATTCTTTTGTGAGACAACAGGTTCTGCTTCTCAGCACATGTTTTTTCACAGCTGTGGTTGTTTATCAGTTATTGGTAACGTGATTTATTGTTATTTTGCTGCGCTTACCTCTTTGGCGAAGGAAAAAAGGTTAAAAGGTTAAGACTATTAGCATTGTGATTCAATCACGTTACATGCGTTTGAACTTAGGTCGCTGCAACTCATGCATCTGTTTCTCATTTGCAATTGCAATCATGTGTAACAGAAGCATGTGATACAATCACAGAGGAAGTTAAAGAAAACTTCGGATCTTCGGATAAATTTCGTTCATTTTCCATAGTGAATCCAGCTGAATTTGAGCTTTATAGGAACTCTTTTCCCGACAATTATGTTAAAGAAATTGCTTCGAATTACGCAATGCTTAATAAAGATAAACTGAAGTGTGAATTGTCCGTTTTGTATGCAAATGATAATTTTAGTGGAATTTCCAATATTAGCGAGCTATTAAAATTCATAAATGAAAATGAACTTGATGAAATATTTTTTGAAGTGTCTAAACTGGTTGAAATTGTTCTTGTACCACCAATTTCAACTGCTGACTCAGAGAGAAGCTTTAGCACAATGAAGCGAATAAAAACAATTCTTCAAAACACCATGTTGCAAGACAGACTGAACAGCCTCGCTTGCCTGTCGATACATAAGGAGTATATTAGCAAAATCAGAGATTACAACAACAAAGTCATCAACATTTTTGCGCAGATAAAGGACCGAAGAGCTGACTACTTATACAAATAAAGGTTAGAGTTGAATATAGCATTTTTTGTTAAAAATTTATTTACCCCGCCTTTGAATTTAGGTAGTCTATGAATGGAACTTTTTGACATTTCAAAAATTGTTTTGCTGGCCCCACCATTAATGAAAGCCACGAGCCGCCACTGTATATACTGTATATATATATATATAAGGTACAGTGCTGGCAATTCACTTTTGACAGTGCTCAATGATTGGGAGATCAGAGCAAAATTATCAATTTGATATATATTTATATTGATATATAAAGTAATTTACTTTATCTACATGATTGAAAAGCTCTATTATGGTTTGGCAAAAGTGCAAGTAAACATTTCATCAATTTCGAAGTTTGTAATAACCTTTACGAGTTTACAAAAAGTTTGTAATCGTATATATCAGTATATGTTTTTGCAGATACAGTACTTTTTTATTGTTATTAATACTCATTTATTGTAATCTCACCTCTCACCTTGTAATAATCTCACCCTTACAAAAGGTAATATGACAATGTGAAGTATCAGTTGCAATTAAAATTTCACAACCAGGGCTGCGAACTCGAAGCATTTTTAATCGAGTTCAAGTTCGAGTTCAAGTTCACAAAATAGAGTTGAAAAAATACAGTCGGAAAAGAGTTAAAAGGATAATTCAACCGCGAAAAACTATCACATGTTAAAAATGCTTTGTCATCAATGTTACCAATTTTAATCTATTATTAAACAAAATAAAAGAGGGTAGCAAATTATAATTTGGCACCATCGCTGAGAAATGTTATAGTCAAATTTATTCATTAAATGAACTCAAACTCCACAAACTTTTTTTAAGTTCGAGTTCAAGTTCGAGTTCAGAAATTTTTATTGTTCGAGTTCGGCCAAAATTGCCGAGTTCTTCGAGTTCGAGTTCGCAGCCCTGCTTACAATGCATGGAAAAGATGTTAAAAATAATCAGAATCATTGTCAATATCTACAAAAAAACATCAGAGAAAATGGTAAAATAAATGGACTGTTTCTACGGACGAGGGGAATGACTTGTCTAAACCTGCGCAGTCAGGTATTCGAAAATTCAAATTGTTTTGGATCAACAAAGGTTTAATGCGTAATGGCGTTTGAAAATGTGTCAAAACAATTTCGGTTACACAATTTTTAACCGTGAAACTATTTGAAATCAGTAACAATTTATCTAGAATTAACAAATGATCTAGACCCTTATTTAAATAGAATGAAAAATAAATACAAAGGGATTAATAGAAAAACAACACTAACGCAAATAAACAGTTACAAAACATACCTAACCCTACTCTAGCTAAGCTAAAATCGACCAAGTTGAAATGGATAAAAAACTCGGATACTTTACGGCGCTATAAACTGAAGGAAACAAAGCCTTTTAAGAACAAAATTCGCGCCGCGAGAGAACGAACAGAAAGAAAACAAATTACAATAATGATTAACTAAGTTAGCGACGCGAGTTCAAATCCAACAAAAACGGTAAAGTTAAAACAATAAATAACAAAATTTAAAACATATAATCTTTTTGCCAAGCGGGCGTTTTTGACGGGACCTCACAGCTTGGCATATCATCCGTCGCAACATGGACTTTCAAACATTGAAAAATTAAAAAACAAACACAAGTTAAACAATTCAAGATTATTCAAAATCAAGAAATTTCTTTGTTAACAGGTCAAAAATTTACCAATAATTGGTAGAAACGCAATTTCATTTTTATATAATGGCAACATTGATCACTTGATCCATGTGCATCTAACTGTGTTAAATTTTTTCTTTCTGGTTTTGAAGTTTTTGGTTTAAGTTTGTAATGCACGTGGTCAGTAGCGTAGTCATTGAATATTTTTAAAACTGGTTTTATTTAGCTGTGCTTGTTCTAAATTGCCTTTACTTAGACCTTGCCAATAAATTTTTCTCATATTCTTAAAGATTAAGTAAGATATAGGTTTAACTAAGGTAAGTTAATAACGACAGCCATAGACTGATAAAAAAATAGACCGCGGCTACTGACGATACACGTAGCAAACTTAACATAAGATTTTAAAAATATTCATTAAGGTTAGACTGTTTAAGAGATTATGGTTAAGAAAGATGCTAAACCTGAAATAAAAACAGCTGAGAAACCAGAGTTGGTTTCTGCAGAGGTAGAGGAAAGTGCGGATGAAGATAATCAGCAAGATTTTAAGTTTTGTGTAAAGACGCACAAAAGGAAAATTTTAATGTTTCAAATGGAACTTGTAGCGGTTTCAAAGGAGTTTTTTGAAATTAAGAATAATGTTAAAGATGATAACCTTAAACTATTTGAAGGTAAGGTTCTTGCTCTAGAAGAACAAGCGTGTTCTATTTACTTAATTACTTTGGATAACGTTGAACAATGCGGAGATGAGCTTGAAGCGCGTGCTGAGCGTCTGTTGGATGACGCCCGAGCCTTATCAAGGTCATGTAGTGCTTTGCTTAATAATTGCGATAAATCTCGATCAGAATCTTGTTCGATTGTTTCAAAGGGAGAAAATTTGGAATCATGTTCTTGGTCTCGTATATCTAACGCCGAAAATTTAACCAAATCCTTTGAGCCAGTAAAGAATAAAATTACCACTAATTTGTTCAAACAAAAATCAGATATTGATGAATTTAAACTAAGCAATTCTTATTTGCAACCTATGGCACCTACAACTAATAAAGCGTTTGAAAATAAGATGCCTCAGCATAGTTCTCTAGTGCCTGGCCCAAGATTAAAATTAGATACATTTAATGGCGATATTTTAAAGTACCTCACGTTTAAGAGAAAATTTATAAGAATGATAGAAAATGAGTATCTGGACTTTGATATTAGATTTGCTTTTCTTGAGGAAGCGTGTGTCGAAAGCGCGCAGCAGGTGATAGCCGGTCTTTCGTATTTAGAAGATCGAGAACAAGCGTATAATATGGCTTGGTCGCGGCTAGATAAAAGATTCGGAAACCGAACCAAATTAATGAGCTTAGTTAAGCAGGATTTGGAAGGCCCGCCAATAAAGGAGTGGGATGCGAATGCGCTGATAGATTTGTGTGATAAAATGTATAAATGTGAGACAAGCTTTTTTGGTTGGCGCGAATCTCACTTATTAAATAATGATGATCTACTTCAAAAGGTATTTCAACGGCTACCTTACAAATTGAAATCACAGTTTGTCTCGATTGTTGATAAAGGTTTGGGAACGTTTACACAGCTAAGAGAACTTGTCGAAAACGCTGCTTCAGTAGCCGATACCGCTTATGGTCAACTTTTGTCACAAGGTAATGTTAGAAAGTCTAATAATAATCAAGGTGTGATTAATAATGTGTGTAAGCGTACGTGTGTTGCTCAACAACATCTCGCCCCAATAAAGCCTGCAGTAGAACCTCCATTGTGTGTGTTGTGCAGCGAAAATCATGAGATTTGGAAATGTGCTGTCTTTGAAAGTAAATCGATTAAGGAGCGACTAAGTTTAGCACAAACTTTTAAGTTGTGTTTTAATTGCTTTCGAACTGGGCACAGAGTGTCTCAATGCCGATGGAAAGTTCAGTGTAAAAAATGTGGAAGGCGGCACAATCTGTTATTGCACGCGGACATCGAAGACCAAATAAATCTTCCCGCATCGCAAGACAAGAAAGAAAACCTGGCCGCTTGTACTTCTTGCAACAATAGTGCATCTTTATTTTCTGGCCGAACAATCTTTAAGGTCGTTCCAGTTAAGGTGTGGTACGACGACCCATCAAAATATATTTGCACCTATGCGTTTATTGACGAGGGATCAAGTGTAAATATGTGTTCTGCAGAGCTGGCTGAGCGACTTGGAGTGCCTGTGAAATGGGGTAACGTCGAGCTAATAACTGCAAACGCAATCACTCACGAAAAGAAAAAGGTCGATTTCCTGGCTATACAAGGAATTGAAGAAGAAAGTGCTTTTATGGTCAAGGATGCTTTAGTGCAAGATAGCATTGTTGACGTCAGCTCCAGTATTCCTACGCATGAGATGGTTAAGGGTTATTCACATTTACGAGACCTGAAGTTTCCAGAAATTGAAAATCAAAGGATAGAGTTATTGCTGGGCAGTGACCTGCATCAAGCATATCTTCCCCAAGACATAAGAGTTGGTGCACCTGGTAACCCAACAGGTCTTCGAACTCACTTAGGATGGACAGTGTATGGCAAGGATGATGGTGATCAAGAAATAAATACACCTAAACTTATGGTAAACTTTTTAGATAAAGAGGAATCCTGCAAACAGATACTGGACTTATTAAATCAAGATTTTAAGGACTTATAATTACCTCAAGTACCAGCCTTGTCAGTAGAAGATAAGCGCGCTCTAGAAATAATGCACAAGACTGTAAAAAAGGTTGACGGACATTATTCGATCGGTTTATTATGGAAGGATGATGAACCAAAGTTGCCCAATAACCGCGAGATGGCGCTAAAGCGTTTGCTGAGCTTAAAACGAAGATTTCTAAATGACTCAAACTTATTCAAAAAATATTGTGAAAAAATGATGGAATATATTGATTGTAATTATGCTGTCAGAATTTTAGATCAAGTTTCATCTTCCCCAGGAAAGATATGTTACATTCCTCATCATTGCACCTCTATTCTAACAAAATTTAGAGTGGTATTTGATTGCAGTGCAAGGTTTAACAATGTGTCGTTGAATGATATGTTACTTCATGGACCTGACTTGACCAACAACTTGTTAGGCGTGCTGTTGAGGTTTAAACAGCATCCTATAGCAGTAGTATGTGACATTAAAGCCATGTTTTCACAGGTTTTCGTTGATGAGCGAGATCAAAACGCGTTTCGATTTCTCTGGTTTCCAGATAACGACCTCGATCAACCACTGGTAGACTATTTAATGCGCACTCATGTTTTTGGTGCGAAGTCGTCCCCGTGCTGTGCTGCGTTCGCGCTACGTATGACTGCCACTGACAATCTCTCGGGAGCAGATGATGAAACAATTCAGACGGTAATGAGAAATGTTTATGTTGATGACATTTGCCGATCATGTGAGTCTGTTGAAAAAACTATTAATCTTGTGTCACAGTTGTGTGAGCTACTAAAGGGTGGTGGTTTTCACATTACCAAGTTTTTGTCTAATAACAAACATGTTTTGAGTTCTATTCCTCAGGAAGACCTTGCATCTGATATCGATCTTGATGAGTGCCGACTTCCTTCGCAGAAGGCCCTAGGTGTTTTCTGGGATGCAGCTACGGATCGAATGAGGGTGAACGTAAATCTCAAGGAAAGGCCCTGTACGAGGAGGGGTATTTTGTCTACTATTTCTCAAACGTATGATCCCTTGGGCTTGATACAACCATTCTTGCTACCAGCTAGGCAGATGCTGCAGAAAGCTTGTCAAGCTGAGCTTGAATGGAACGATGATCTTAAAAACAAACATGGCATAGGTCCTGAGTGGGACGCGTGGTTAAAGGCGTTGCCTCAACTTAAAGCGATTTCTATTGCTAGAAGTTTCACCATTATGGGCAGAACCGTTATTAAATTTGAATTGCATGTTTTTGCTGACGCCAGCATGTTAGGCTATGGTGCTGTAGCTTACGTAAAAACTGTTTATCGTGATAATTCTACGCAGTGTTGTTTTGTCTTTGGCAAGTCGCGAGTTGCGCCTCTGAAACCGGTCAGTGTGCCCCGTTTGGAATTAACTGCTGCTGTTCTCGCCGCTAAAATTTCGCAATTTGTTATTCGAGAGTGTGATTTTAAATTTTTGCGTGTTTTTCTGTGGACTGATTCAACTGTTGTGTTAAGATATATTAACAATACCTCGGCAAGATTTAAAACCTTTGTAGCAAATCGTCTAGAAATAATTCATTCTTTGACTAACGTAAATGATTGGCATTTTGTTCCTACTGCGTCTAATCCTGCGGATCTTGCATCCAGAGGTGTTGGGCTTAATAAATGTCAATCTGCCGATATTTGGTTTCACGGTCCAATGTTTTTACGTAATATTGCTGTTGACTGGCCAAGACAGCCAGATTTCTTGCAGGAACTCTCCGGAGACGACCCTGAAGTCAAGAAGACTGAAGTTTGCATGACTCAGCTAAAATTCCCTCAAAGTTCAGACTGCTTACATCGGCTGTTCCGACGATATTCTAACTTTAAGGATTTGCAGCGAACAGTAATATGGTTGTTACGCTTTATCAAATTTTTGAAAATGAAGTCTAATCCATATTATGCGACACCAAATCAATAATCAATCACGGTGGCAGAAATGATTCGAGCAGAAATAGCCATTGTCAGAGTCGCTCAATCCCAAGTTTTTGGCGATATCATACCTGTGTTGCATAATCACGAAGGGTTTCACGATCCGGTAAAATTAATTTCTGAACAACAACTGCGCGATAATCCTAGTGTGAGAAAGTTGCAAACTCTTAATCCTTATCTTGTTGACGGAATTATACAAGTTGGCGGACGATTGCAACGCTCAACTCTCTCCTTGGAAGAAAAGCACCCTATCATATTGCCTAATCAACATCCCGTCACTGAGCTTTTGGTGTTAATGTATCATGAGCGCGAAGGGCACATGGGTTGTTCTCAAGTATTGACCGCCATGTATAAACAGTACTGGATTCTCAACGGCAGATCTGCGGTTAATAACATTTTAAAGTCATGTGTAAAGTGCCGTTTTTGGAAAACGTCTCCAAATCAGCAGCAAATGGGAAACTTGCCGGCAGATCGAGTGACTAAATCAACTTTATTTAAGGCTGTGGGAACTGATTTGATGGGTCCGTTAACCGTTAGAATAGGCAGAAGCAGCGTAAAAAGATACGTGTGCATTTTTAATTGCCTTGCTACAAGAGCAGTTCATTTTGAAGTTGTTCAAGCTCTTGACGCTGATGCATTTATTCAAGCATTTAGAAGATTTTGCAATCGCCGAAACATTAGACCATCAGATGTTTACAGCGACAACGGCGGAAATTTTGTTGCTGCTGAACGTGAGCTAAAGAAAGGAGCCGAAAATTTAAGGTCTAAATCCGTATATAAAGCTCTTCTGCGAGAGAATGTGAATTGGCACTTCAATCCTCCTCGTAGTTCACATCAAGGAGGATTTTATGAAACATTCTTTCGACTTGTTCGTAAAATAATGCGTTCGCTGATCGGAGAAGCAACGCTCGATGAATTTGAATTGCTCACGCTTATTACCGAAATTGAGCGGATCCTAAATGACAGGCCGATAACACAATTGCCATCTAAACCAGATGATCTATCGACAATTACACCAAGTATGATCCTCTCCGGCTCAGTCGAAAGTGACGCACCGTTTGATGTGTTTATAAAGGCTGATGGCTATCGGCGCTTGTGGAGAAAAACTCAATATTTGGCTGACCTTTTTTGGGAGCGGTGGATAAATCAGTACTTGCCACTTTTGCAGCCACGTCATAAATGGTTTGGAACGGTACCCAGTTTAAAACCTGGCGATCTCGTTTTAATTGTTGATGAATCGACTAAGAGAGGTCATTGGCCAAAGGCCATCGTAAAGGAAGTGATGCCAGATAGCAACCATCTGGTCCGCCGAGTTCTGGTTCGGACAGCCGATGGAAGTGAGTTTGTTCGAGACATTCGTAAACTCTGTTTGTTGGAGGGTCATGTAAACCCATAACAAGACTTTTTCTCATGCCTTATAATACAGTGTTTCTTTGTTTGTTTGTTTGTTTGGATAGCTATGGTTGCGAATTTCGCGTGGTTTGTTATAGCGTTGTTATAGTATGTGGCTAGATCCAAAACTAATTGTTCAAAATAATTTTTTTTTTTTTTTGGGATGGGCATTAATTTACAGTATATTTAGTGTGATTTATTGTGCTAGGTAAAGTTTTTTTTTTTTTAATTGCGTTTCTTAAATTCAAAAATCTTCAGTTTTTAACTTCCGGTTTTGGGGGTGGGTATGGTAGAAACGCAATTTCATTTTTATATAATGGCAACATTGATCACTTGATCCATGTGCATCTAACTGTGTTAAATTTTTTCTTTCTGGTTTTGAAGTTTTTGGTTTAAGTTTGTAATGCACGTGGTCAGTAGCGTAGTCATTGAATATTTTTAAAACTGGTTTTATTTAGCTGTGCTTGTTCTAAATTGCCTTTACTTAGACCTTGCCAATAAATTTTTCTCATATTCTTAAAGATTAAGTAAGATATAGGTTTAACTAAGGTAAGTTAATAACGACAGCCATAGACTGATAAAAAAATAGACCGCGGCTACTGACGATACACGTAGCAAACTTAACAATAATAGTTTTTCAATTGGCAGGTAGAAAACATTTGGTTTGCTTTCGTGGCAATAAAAAACAAGACAAAAAGGATCTCTCAAAAAATGATAGTAACCACAGAAAGATTAGGAGTTAGTTTCACCGACAAAAATCACTCACAGTTGCTTATTGAAAAGACCCGATTAATTCTGGTAACCACACTGGAGCACATTGGAGAAATATTGAAAATTAATATATTATACAATATACATAAAACTCAGACTGCATAAGTTAGTTTAACATGAGTGTTAAAATTGATAATGGATTAGTTTAGACAAGAGGTCACCTAACTTTTTCAGATGGCCACAGTAGTTAATTTTAAAAAGCTTCACAGGCCAAAATTGTAAATTACATAACTTTATTTTCCCATGTGATCTCTAAAAATAATCTTCATCTGGAAATGTAGCCTGTTTAGTTTCTAGCAATTGCAAGATTTTTGTATAATTTTGTTAAGGCTATGTTTTTTGATATTTATTTTATAGCCTACTTTAAAAAAGTGCTCAACAGACTGTATCAAACACCTCGAGGACCAAATCCGGCCCACAGATTATAGTTTGATGACCCTTGGTTTAGAATAAAAAAAAAATAGGGATGGATTATACCAGGGGTGTGCAATTTTTTGCACTCCCGGGCCAAATACGCAAAATAGGATTTCGTTGCGGGCCAAACTATAATTTCTCATTGACTATTCATTAGTGATAGACTACCTCAGTGTTTCTCAAAGTGAGCCCACTTGCCTCCCTAGGGAGGAATTAGCAACTTGAAGGGGTAATAATTATAAATGGGGAATTGGGGGGGGGGAGGGATGCGAATGAATGTAACATTATTCAAAATCAACATTAAAATGCAATTAAAATACTTAAACGGAAAAGTGATGTCGAAAAAAGGTGTAATAAAAGTTCGCGGATAGTATTTTGTGTTTGCTGAAGGGGGAATTGATGTGAATACAAATACAGATGAAAACAACAAATGAACAACGAATGAGTTTATTGAGTTTTATTTATAACAACAAGTGAACAATGAAGTTTCCACAACCACTCTAATGGGAGACCTGAAGTTGGCTTATTTTGCCAACCACTCTATCGAGATTCACTTTAATTGAAGTGCTAGCAACTCGAAGGCCATTTTCCACATGTTCATCAGTCAAAACTGATCGATGGGGCGATTTCATAAAACCTAGTTTTGAGAAAAATTGTTCGCAGACATACGTTGAGCCAAACAGGGCCATTTTTGATGCTACAAATTTTCGAAGAAGTGGAAACTTGTCTTGGTCGATATGCGTACGATAAAAATCTCCGAGATTCATGCCCTTGTACTTAGCCTTCAAATCATTGTTGGCTTGAAGATCAATTAGTTCCATTTGAATGTCAGCTGGTGCTTTGGTAACATCTGTGTCAAATGGCGAGGAAAATATCTCAAACAAATGCTCATGAGAGCCAAAGTCTTTGAAACGCGTGGAAAATTCGTTCATCAGGCTTTGAAGTTGTTCTACATATTTAGTCTTCTTATCACGATATATTCCAGAGTTTCTTAGACTTAGAGTCTGAAAGTGGCATAGATTCCCTCCCTGCATTTGAAATTGCCAAAGACGTAACTTGCACTGAAAAGCTTTAATGTGCCCATACATTTCACTGGCAAACTGCCCATTTCGTTGCAGCTTAGTGTTGAGGTCATTTAAGTGCTTAGTTATATCAACCAAGAAAGCTAGATCACAGATCCAACTTTCGTCTTCCATTTCATGCATTGGTTGCCCTTTCTTTTTCAAAAACTGTACGACTTCTTCCCTCAGATCGTAAAATCTTTTGATCATGCGACCTTTGCTTAGCCAACGCACATCGGTGAAGTACAACAGGTCTTGATGTGCAGAGTTAAGATCATCCAGAAACTTTTAAAACTGGCGGTGATTAAGTCCTCGTGCTCGAATAAAATTAACTGCTTTAATGACTGGACCAAATACATGTTTGTAATTCAAAGTCTTTGCGCACAGATTCTGCTGGTGGATGATGCAGTGAAAAACAGCAATATTATCACTGAGTTTTTTCTCTCGTAGAGCAGACTTCAAAAGACCTACCAATCCAATACCAGCTCCGGACATGGCTCGAGCTCCATCAGTGGCAATTCCGCATAATGTGGACAGATCCATACCAAATTTTTCAAATGCATCTTGCACTTCAGAATATATATCAGCACCAGTTGTAGTATCCTTAATAGGCTGTAGGGACAAAAGCTCTTCTGTTACATTCAACTCTATATCTACACCTTTTACAAATATAGCTAACTGTGCTGTATCCGTTTGATCTGTGAATTCATCAACTGCAAAGCTCCATGATACAAAGTTTTTCACCTTTTCTCTGAGAGTGACACAAATGTCATCAGCAAGCTCGTCAATACGCCTTGCGACTGTCCACCGGGATAGGCTTATTTTTTCCAACTCTGTCACCATTTTTGGGCACATTTCTTGCGCAGCACTCATTAAACATTCTTTTACAAAATGTCCGTCGGATATGGCTTCATTCTTTCAGCTATTTTCTGTGCGATTAGAAAACTACATCTTACTGACTTTTCATTATCACTACGCATGTTTTGGAACATTAATCGCTGGTTACTCAACTGTCTCTGTAGGGGTTTTTAATTTCTGTTTTCTTTCATTTCCTTCCAGTTTATGGTAATCAGGATGGTTTGTTGAGTAGTGTCGTTTAACATTGTACTCTTTTGCATAACTAACACTTTTGTTGCAAATAAGACACAATGGTTTCTTATCTGAATTGTTTACAAAAAAATAATCTTCAGTCCATCTTTCCTTAAAAACTCTCTTCTCTTCCTCAACCTTTCTCTTTTTTGTACTCGTACCGTTGGTACTTCTAGAGTTTGTAGATATGTCCATTTCAGTATAAATGTAATTTAACAAGTTGCTGAATAAAATCAATTATTATTTTTGGGATAAAATATGCTGAATAAATTAATTATGTAAAATAATATAGGAATAATGAATAATGATAAAGAGACAAGCTCTGCGTTATCAAAGCTTATTTAGTAATGTGTAAAATTATGTAACATAAATGAAAAGGGATCTCGTGCTTCGTATCACAAGAATACAAAATTATTTGGTTTAACACGGATCTAAATGCCTTATTGGTGAAGGCACCTAATCAATGAAACATAATAACCACAAAATTAATAATTTAAATTCAACATTGTAATAATACACTACAAGCGCCTGTTTCGATCTACTTAGATCTCATCAGGTATACATAATTACAATTACAAGTAGAAAATTTGTTGTAAATTTGAAACTTTTAGCATGTCGAATTAATCTGATTAATATAAAGAAATCGACGAGAAAGTGAATGTGAAGTGCTATGAGAATTCCAAATGTAACTCTTTTGAAAATTTGGAATTCTAACTATAAAGTTTAAAAGACAAATTATTAAGAAGAATTTCGGACGCCAGCGAAACACCAGAATGACTTTTTTATGCAACCTACATCAAAATCAACAAAATTCAACAAAATTGTGCTAAAAAAAAGGGGAAATAATTAAAAAAATTCTAGAAATTTGGAACCAGAAGCCGAAAACACGTCGAATCCACCGAAGCCGAAAGCATGTCGAATCCATCGAAGAAACCCAAAGTTGAAAAAACGTCGAATTAATTCACCAAAGCAAAAAAATGTTTAGAAGCGGTAAAATTTGAAGCTGATAACAAATCGAATCAAACAGGAATAATTCTTCTTAATAATTTGTCTTTTAAACTTTATAGTTAGAATTCCAAATTTTCAAAAGAGTTACATTTGGAATTCTCATAGCACTTCACATTCACTTTCTCGTCGATTTCTTTATATTAATCAGATTAATTCGACATGCTAAAAGTTTCAAATTTACAACAAATTTTCTACTTGTAATTGTAATTATATATACCTGATGAGATCTAAGTAGATCGAAACAGGCGCTTGTAGTGTATTATTACAATGTTGAATTTAAATTATTAATTTTGTGGTTATTATGTTTCATTGATTAGGTGCCTTCACCAATAAGACATTTAGATCCGTGTTAAACCAAATAATTTTGTAAAATAATATAGTGATAAATTTTAAAAATCATCAATTTATTAGCCTTAAATTTTAAATGAATTCAAAAATATTTATCTCCCCAGAAATCCACAGGCCTCTGCGGGCCAAATAATTTTATTTCGCGGGCCGAATTTGGCCCGCGGGCCGCAGGTTGCACACCCCTGGGTTATACGATACCTGCCCTAAATTTTTCACCAGAATAATTATTTTACAATATACCACAAATTTAACAAAAATTTTAAATGCTACCTCACTATTTACCTGTTTTATTTACAAACACTTTTTACTTGTAGCTACCTTACATTATGCCATAAATTCTAGCATATACTTAAACTTTAAATGCCCTCATTATCTGCCTGCAGTATTTCTGAAAATTTCTATTAGTAACCTACACAGCTAGTCTTTACCTGCCAGTACCAGAGTAACCCTACCTTTAAAGAAATTGAAATAAACCGCCCGTTTCGGGTCAGTCTCCATATTAACTGATTTTTTATTTGCCAGTTATTTAAAGATTTTTTGGGTCTTTTTCAGAAGTCACCGCAAGTGATTTTTGTTTGTAAAACTAACATAGATCCCCCTTTGGTTACTATCACTTCTTGAAGAGATCCGTTTCCACTTGGTTTCTTTTTTATTCCATCCTGGTGCTGTAAGGGGATTCCGGATTAGTTTTACCAAAAAAATCGCTTACGGTGACTTATTCCAAAAGACCCGATTTTCTACCTTTAACAGTTTAATTTCCATTATTAGACTATTCATTATTTGTTTTTTTCCGACAGTCTTTGTCATAACAAATTATATCCATTTTAAAGTAACCAGAATAATAACCAGATTTTTCCTTTTATTAATACTGTTTAATATAATATTGATTGCTTTAAAATAGTTTACAAAGACTTATTCCGCAACGTGCTTGGCAAGCAAAACACACATGCTACTATGATGACGATTCTCTAAGGCAGTGGTTCTCAAACTTTTTTTCGTTGTGACGCCTTTGCAAAAATTTGCTGAGCTTGCGACGCATCAGTCATAAAAACACTACTACGAAAGTTCCATTTAGTAGTATCGCAACACTTAATGAAGAAAAGAAAGAATCAATGAAGAAACGAAATATCAAAAAGAACAATAGCCCTATCATTTAGTAATTTAGTTCCAATCTAATGTGACATGTGGGCTTGTTTATTTTTGCAAAGGTCGTGGAACCTTGGGAGAACCTTTGAAACTGCCACCCTCATTTCTCTTTCAACGTCTATTCGTGATCGATATTTAGTTTTAATGACGGCCATGGCAGAAAATCCAGCTTCGCATAAATACGCATAAATATGACGTAGCGAAAGGGACAAGCACTCGCAATGCTTTTTTCGTCAAAGCTGGGTATTCATCATTCACTGAAATCCAAAAATGTGTCAGATTGACTGAATTAAACGTCCTTTTCAGGGAACTGTCGCAGGTAAGATCAATGTAGTCTTCTTTTTCTTCTTCAGTGAAGGAAGATGGGATGGGCTAGACGTAAGGGTCGCTAATCCATTTATAGCTTGATAAATCTTCTGAAAGTACTGTGCGAACTTCAACTCGAGCGTAGATAGGTGTTGCACAAATACGCTTCGTAAATCTGAAGGCAGCATCATGCTTTTCTTCTCAAGTAGATTGGACAAAAAAGAGAAGTACTGAGAACTTCCGGACACATTTGCAATATCTTCCTTCCATAAATACAGCTTTTTTGTGAACGCTGTGATTTTATCTGAAATGTCGAGCATATTTCTATCAGCCCCTTGCATAGACAGGTTCAGTTTATTTAATTTAGCAAAGATATCACACAAATAAGCCAATTTTAATAAAAATTTGTTCTCAGCCAGGTAATCAGCAAGTTGATTCTTTTCTTGCTGCAAAAATGCATGAAGTTCGTCCAGCAGTTCGTAGACTCGTTCAAATGATTTTCCAAGCGAAAGCCACCTGGATGAACAATAAAACAGCAAACTTCGGTGCTCTGCATTAATCTCTGCACAAAGTTTTTCAAACACTCTTGATTTTGATGGCCGTGTTTTGATGAAGTTAATAACTTTGGTGACAATTTCAACTGTAGCACCAAGTTCCGGGCTCAGTTCACGAGCCACCAATGCTTCTCGGTGAATCATGCAATGCATCCACTTAGCCATTGGGGCATGTTCTTGAATTAGGCTTCGCAGTCCAGAGCGGCTGCCAGACATTGCTTTGGCGCCATCTGTGCATATGCTAATGCACTTTCCCCAATCTAAGTTGTTTGTGGAAATAAAATTGTCGATTATGTTGAAAAGATCAATTCCTCGGCAACCAAGTTCAATAGGCTTGCAAAAGAGTAATTCTTCTACCAAGTTGTGCTCAGAAAAGTCAACAAAACGCACGTAGCATATTAGGTGGGCATCTTGACTACTATCAGTCGCTTCATCTAATTGCAGGCTGAATTCTCGCTCTTTCATTCGATCGATCAGTTGATCGTGAATGTTCAACGCCATGTCACCAATCCGACGACACACGGTATCATTGGATAACGGTACTAACTTTAATTTTTCGGCAGCTCCTTCTCCTATCATCGTACTTGCAAGATCAATTGCAGCAGGCAGTATTATTTCCTCAGCAATGCTGTGAGGTTTTTTACACTTAGCGATTCTGTGCGCAACTAGATAGGATGCTAATAAAGCCTTTGATGGGAGTTGCGTGAATTTCGAAATGGTTGATACTTGGCTCTTCGTATCACTTAATTTTCGAGCAAAAAAGTTTCTGGGTTTACTTGCAAATTTTGGATGTGATGATGTCAAATGTCGTTTAAGTTTGTTCGGTAACATACTCTCACTGGCCAATATCTTGTTGCAAATAACGCACTGAGGTTTT